>WTSP01004293.1:0-10707 GCA_025331215.1 Actenoides lindsayi
GCACCTCTGCGGGGCTGGCTGCTGCCGACAGGGCACGGCCGCGGGTGAAGCACCAGGCGCTATAGCAGGCCGGCTTGAAATGTGAGACGGCACAGCCCGCTGCCGAGTATTTGTAACGTCCATAAAAATGCGAGGGGGAGGGAGGAAATTCTGGGTAGTCCTTAGCTGAGCTCAAGCTATTAGCATGCCTGACTGAGGTTTACCTCTCCTGCATCTGCCTTTCTGTTGTATTATTGTCTGATAATGTGAGCTTCAGAGAGCTTCAGATGGGTAATGTAGGGTGAACAGCATTCAGAAACTCCAAGCGAAAAACCGGCTGGTTTGACAGAGCTGCCAATTACCGCACGCTCTCTGTGAAGTACCTCTTGACAAGAGTTATTGACTGAATAACAGCATCTCAAGGATAGCGATAGGCATGCAAATAGCCCCAGTGACGGAGCAGCACTACGGAAAAGAAGTTGAAACCTGAGTCCTACAACTAATTTAACTGTACTTGTAAGGTGGCCTATGAGTACAGCAAAGCCTTCTGTCAGAAATGGATATGATGAGCTGGCAAACAGGAACACTACAACAACCTTGCTAAGAGCAGGCAGGCGTGTAGGGTTGCCTAGTTGTCTTGCTGCAGTCAATGTTTTTCTTGGGAGCTAAGCATGGTCATACTGGGACTCATGCCATGGGCTTGGCTGTCAGGGTCCCTGCACTTCTACTCCGTAGGGATTAAAAGTCCTGGAAGAAAGCAGAATGAGGCTTTTTATAGCCAGAAGTTTAAGCTGATGTAGCAGAACAAATGGTGTGTTTCTGTGACTCCTTTTTGTCAGTTGAAGGTGAATAATAAAACTCTTCTGGTTTAGTACATTGATAGGATAAAAGGGCTACACAGGGTAAAATTCTACTAAAATTGCTTTAAAGCTGATGGACCCAGTGGTTACAGCCCCACTTGATTATAGGTAGGGCTATGCTGCAACGTGTGCTGTGTGAAAGCTGCTTTCTTCTGTGGAAGGAGAGAGTGGAAAACTTCCTCCATGCCCCATAAAAGCACACACCACTTTTTGGGAAGGGGGAGCCTGAGCCTGTGAATTGGTGCTTTCCCACTGCACAGAAAAGCCTTGTCCAACATTTTCCCTGCAAACCACCCCAGGAATCTATTTAGTCCTGGCAGCTGCTAGCCACATGCCATTAGGGCCCAGTTCTTTTCAGGGTGGATGTTTCAGTAAGCACCCTCTGGCCTGGCTCTGTGGTCTGCAATTACTTCTTGTTCTTTTCCCTATTTCCTTGGTTTTTCCATCACTACCTTTTAACTACTTGGAGAGGGGAAACAGAAGAAGATATAGTCTTTTTGATCAGACTGTTGGAAGTGAGGGAACAAGATACTTCCACTAGGAAGATGTTGTGGGTATGGTGCCAGGGGATGCCAAACAGTGCCTTGCTGCCTGTGATGGTGTTGATTTGCCTTCCTCAGCTGAGCTTCCCACCACCCTGCAGGAGCAGCCAACAGCAAGGGTCCACTACAATACAAGGAAATCACTCTCATCTGCAGAGAAGTATGCATGGGAAGTGGTGTATTGATGGTGCAGACCAGATGTTTTCTCTGACTGGGGCCTCTGATGGTGGTGTCTGATGTGGTGGTGTCTGAAGATAATTCTGCTGCAAGGCACCTTGAGCACCCCAGCTTTCCTCTCCATCAGGGAAAGCAGACCTCAGCCACAGCTGTGCTGGAGGGGTGACTGGCTTGTCAGTGGGCAATGTTTTTTTGTAGCTGACTCTCAGCCTCCACAGTGGCTGCTGATGCTGTTGGAAGAGTCAGGTGGCAGGACACTGCAGTGCAAATTGGAGAAGGCACCCAGGAGCCAACTGTGGCAGAGAGCCCTTCAAGAGAGGTTGCTGGGGCTTTGTCTGGGGTAGCATCTCAGGCCAAAGCAGCTGTCAGCAAAAACCTTTAGGGAGCTCAGCCTCTTTTGCAATGGCTGGTACAACCACTGGTTCATTTCCAAACATCATGCAAGAGCCTGTAAGACATGCATACCATACTCAGCTTTTCACAAAACTCTAAGTTGTTCTAGTACTCTTAAAAGAAATTACATTTTTCTGGGGTAAAAAGATTAGTAACCAAGTAGGAAATAGAAAGTAAAGGCCAAGAACAATGGTAAATTTTCATAGCAACAGGAGGTTAACAGCTTAATTTCCTGGGGGTAAGGAGCATGTTCTCCCCTGGAAATTCCTAAGTGACTGGACAGAGCAGCATATGGTGATGTTATTGGGGGTACCTGACAGTGAAACTAAAGCTGAGAACAAGACGTTGCTGAGACCTGGAGGTCCTGAGTGACCTGCTGATAAAATGCTGTATTAATTTCCTAAGTGAAATATAAGAAAAACAACTCTTCCTGATATATGCACAAATTTTTGTGGAGTGTTACTATTCAGAAGAGAGGTCTTTGTGCATAGTTCTTCAAAAACATCCAACATTCATTAACTGTCAAAAGGAAACAGTGCTAGGAATGATTAAGAATGAAGAACAAAATGGTAAACATGGTTAAACCCTTCTGTAAGCTTGGAACTTTGAGTACTGTGGATACCTCTGGTTCCTTCATCTCCTCATGAATGCAGTAAAAGACAAAAGGCCATGAAAGACAATGTCATGATTATAAAAGTTGTCCCTGCAGAGAAAATGCAAGTTGGCTGGTCTAAGAAAAGGGAAAATACAAAGAACCAAGACAGAGTAGTTTAAAACAAAAGGACACAAATTCTGATGACGTACCATTGAATCGTGGAACAAATTGCTGCAGGAGAGAAAGGGTTAAAGTGGTTAAATAAGCCACTTGGAGTGAAGGCCTGTCAACAGCTGTTAAATACCATGAGAAGGCAGGGCAAGGCACAAGGGCTGGGGGACCCAAGCAGGGACTGTAGGTGCTCTGCACACTTCCAGCTCCAAAGTTAGCACGGTCCAAATCCTGTCTGGGCTCTGTTCTCCTGTGTTGCAAGAAGGCATGGTCTTGACTAAGAGGTCAAGCTGAGGCACACGTAACGGCATGTCTATTGCCCACTTCTGCAGGTACTGAAAATTGGAGAGGTTTCTGTAGGCAAGTTATGATGGGTATGGTGGAGGAACAGTCAGTAGAACTCAGAGAGAGGTGGTTCAGCCAACACAACAGGCTCAGAAAATGCTGTAGGGAAGTTGTATGAATGATCCTATGCCTTACAGCATGCTGTGACAGCCCATTGCTTTGGTTTTCTGTCATGGGTATTACTTAGAGAATAACTGATGGAAAAAATAAAGGTTTTTTTACTACCATGTGTGGCCTTTGGTCCAATGAATGCAGTGAATGATGGTTGCCACTGACATAAATGGGTTTTCAGCACATGCTTAAAAGTTAAAAAGGTGGTTAAAGTTATTTCTGTTTACAGAAAGTTAAAATATATAAGTATTCAATACAAGCTGAAGTTACCCTCAGATGAAAGATATTGTGGTTTCTGTACAGACAAAACAGATCATGTTTCCATACTAATATTACCCTTCTTGTGTAGTAGTTACAGTTAAGTCCTTGAAGAATCTCCTTTTTCTCTAAACTGATTAGGGCATGCTAAATTTTTGGTAATTTATGTCTGTTAGGATTAAAGAGACATTCATGTGAGGTTTTATTAATGCCTTAGTTATAATTTCTTCATACTGATATTCATGCAATGCTGTACAGGTCTGTCACTGATTTACTTTCTTGAAGTTCCTGAAGAAATGCTCTGTCGGTCATTTATTTTTGGTATGTAAACAAAACAGCAACAAGGCAATTTTAAAATTGCAATTCAAACCAGTCTATTTACCTGACTGCATTATAATATATTTTAGCTCCCTATTTTTCTACTGCTGCTGAGCTATCTTTTTTTTTATATTAACAAGATGTATTAAGCATTGTCATGTCCAGGTGATGAAGTGCTGCAACATATTTTTGTTTATAACACCCATCGTTTCAGTGCTTATTTCCATTCCTCCAACTCAGCTTTAAGCTAGTATTTAATGCAGTATTGCTTAATTTAGAAATTGTTAAAAGAGAAAAAGAAAAAAAATTAAATTAATATTTTGATCTGATATAAAGTAAAAACAAAAATAAGAGAGAACATTTGTTTGAAATACTGTTGAACCATAATCTGAAGTGATCAGAATGCATTTGGTTACTACATCAAAGAAATCATCTGTCAATCACCATTAAGTATAAGAGAAGATTTTGGAAACTTCAAAAATGATGACCTTTTTCACATCTTCATCCACTTATATATCATGGCTATATATTTGCTGAATTCTTTTGACTTACTACTTGTTTTAAAGATATGTGTTCTCCTTTCTTTAGCAGCAGTAAAGATGACACATTTGCCCTATAAATCCACCACAGGAATGATTGAGGCCAAGATCTTGCAAATCCAAATTTGACTTTTACAACCTGAACATAAGCTCGTATCAAGGCTGTAGCTTCGGTGTCCTTTTTTCTTCATCTTTTTTTTCTATAACTGTAATGACATTTTTGAGAGGTACAGTCTTGTTCATATCATGTATAAATACAATATATGCCCATAGGGCATATTTCAACTGCATATTGTATATTAACTACTGGGATCACGTGCTTAGCTAATCTGAATTCTGTCTACTTCTGCAAGTGACAGTTTCCTCTGCTTATATGGGGACAGATGCTCAACACATGGCCAGATATTTAGCATTAGCATTATGTTGAGACAGAGTCAGCGCAATGTACAGCACTGTGCAGATTGCACATGTTAAAAGAAGGACAGTTGTTATCACAGCACTTTCCAGCCAGACATGATGTAAAATGTAAAATGCAGAGAAAGGAGAAGGGGAAATGAGTTCAGTGAAACAGCTCCTTGGGTTTCCCCATCCACATCCTGAGGCTCAACACTCCAGACATGAAGAACATACGCCTACATCACTGTCTGAAGACATGTCCCTACTTTCTTTTCTGCCCATTATTCCCACCCTTCCTCAGTAGCTGTGGTCCCCTCCCATGCACTGAGCCTCAGGGCAGGAGAGGGTCACCCTCATGGTGACCTGGACAGCTCACATGAATGCCACCACTGCAGCATCACGTGTTACCCACAGCTCCTGATCATCTCCTGCTCCCCAAGCTGCCTCCACAGGACCCTAGCCTGGCCATGGACATTTCTGTACCCTCCAGAAGCTGAGTAGAGCATGGTTGAGACATGATGCCCACTGCCAAATATATGGGCACAGCAGCATGCATACCATTCCAGGAGAAGAGCTACACCTCCCTAACGCGGTGTTATGTGATGGGAATATAAATGTGTCCTTTGGAGCAGCCTGCCCCATTTTGTCTGTCTTTTAATATGTGTGTATGGTTAGAGAGGGACATGTGTTTTTTTCTGTGAAAACCAATAGAGACGGTGAAAGAATGGAAAATCTCAACTCTGAGCAAGGATGGCAAAAAGTAAGGGTGATTTTATTTGAAGAGAAAAATAATTAAAACTGCAAGTGAACTGATTGAGCTCCTTCTAAACTAGTCAAGGACTACTGCAAGATTAAAAATTAAAATACATGTGAGGTTTTTAATGGATTGTACAGTGAAGAACCGGGTTTTAATTAATAGGGAATGTAAGCAAGCAGAGGCTAAGAAGGTTCTATCCAATGAAGATGGGGGTGTATGCATGGATAGTTTCATTAACAGGCAAGGGTCTCAAGTAGCAGTCACACTTGCAAATGAAAATGACATGTCTGCAGAATACACAATTAACACATTCAAACTTTTTGAATAACTTCAGTGTTCAGAACAGCAGAGTAACAACGTACCTTTCTGAAGCAGCAGGAAATGGGTTTTGCTTATAATTTTTGCAAGAATTTTACCCATTGGAAAATAAGTTCTTTCCATCAGAGATCTGGTCAAGAACTTTGGATTGAAAGCTTTCAAAAATGCTAACACAGTGTCTGCCAAGGCCCTGATACTGTGGTCTTCAGAGCAAATGGGGCAGTTTTAATTTCAGAGGCAATTGGATCCCCCCATGATTCAGTGCGTTTGAAGCACAGTTGAAAAAGTTTGCTTCCACTGAAGCAAAACAGAGAGCTAGCTCCCTGGCTGCCATCAGCTGTCATGTACCACAGCAGGCTTTGTTCATTGAAGCATTGCTGCTTTGCATCAGGGTAGGGTGCAGCTCTTTAGATAAGGAGTCTTGAAGGCCTGGGGCAAGATTAAAAAAAAAAAAAAAATAATAAGCAGTGGCTGGGTTCTTGAGATGTCTTGCTGAAAATGGTCCTCTTTTGGGACAGCAAAAAAGCAAAAAGCAAGAAGGTAAAGTTTTCCCATGAGTTTATAATGATATGATGATAATATTTTTGCAATGCTGGAAGAATAGACTGTTTTGCTGTGATGTTTGCTGTGCGGTGTTTAACTCTCATAGCACTGGGGACACTGACTTTCTAGCCCTGCTGAATTAAGCTGAAGCTAGTGCTGCCCACAGTTGTCTTATCAACCAGTTTGCTAAAAGTGGTTACCTCCTCCGTAAAGACAGTCTACAGCTTGGTCTGTTGCTTTGAAACATTGGTGACCATATTGAACCCTGGGCTGTGGAGTACCATGGTTTAGGGTGGGTTTAGCATCAACCCTGCTGTGTACTTTGTGAGGGGCTGCAAGATATGTCTGGGAGCCTGGTGAGGGACTGCTCTGCTGGGGGCCACCCCGTGCAGCAGGACCTCACCCATGGATCTGAGCAGGGAGCAGAGCAGGGGCTGGTCACATGGCCACAGCCACCCTGGGCATGTCTAGGCAATTGCAGGAGATGGGGCTGAAGGTAAGCCCCTACAATGATTAATGCCCCCAGGTACCTGACATTGAATCACCTTTGCTGAGCCCATGAAGGTCTTGAGTCAGAGCTCTGTGATATGCCATGCTTGAAAACAATGTGGTTGTGTCCCATATCATGTTTATTCAGTTAATAAGTGACCTTCCTGCTAATTCACTTGTCCCTAATTGTCTCCCGGTTCTCTCAAATCTTGTTCTGAAAAATGCAATCGAAGTTGTATTTTGGGGCTCACCAGCAGTGTGCGGGGACTGTATGGCCACTTAGATCTTGGCTACCACCAGCTTGGAAATTCACTACTGACAAGGCATATCAGGGACTAAAAACGAAACTCATAGTAGGACATCTGGAACTCAACTGTGGAAACTTAACACCTATTCCCTTAACAGCACAAGTAAATAGACATCTTTGCTAGACCTAAGCTGTCCAGGTAACAGTGATTTGGAAAAAAAAAAAAAAAGCATCTGTTAAGGTTCTCCATGTCTGCAGAGCATTGTAGCATTCCTGCACGTAAATACAGGCAGCCTGGGTTAAGGTCATCTACACCCCCCCTAAGACCTGCTTGGGAAGACCAGAACTTCCTAGGAAACACATGTTACCTCATAAGCCATTTTGCCCATTCCACAGTGGACATAGGATATAGCCACAAGATATGGCCAGGGGTGGAAAGCACTTCAGAGGTTGCTCTTTGTGTTAGTATCATGCTAGGCTAAAATCTGTACATAGGCTTACATCTAGACAGGCCATAAGGTCAGTTTAGGCACTGAAGTGCTAGCTGTTTCTGCCATCAGTAATTTATATGCTGAAAATGATTATAAGGAAGGAAAAGAGAAGTGGAAGAGGGGAGAAGAAGAAATAACATATTCTAAAAGAGATAATGGACCTGTTTTTCAAAGCCATTGAGAAATTCCGACTCTTACCAGAGCTAAGAGGTGTTGAGAGTGCTCAGAAATGTTCAAAATCAGGCAGATGTATTGACTTTTTAATAATGATTCAACATCATGATTTAGAAAAGTATAAACCAAGCACTGTTCAGAAAAGAACCCTTGACCCTTCACAGCAGCTTCTTAATGATCTCATGTCCTGCTCCCTTCCACATCTGTTTCCCTTTATACAGGAGATAAATTCCTCTCATACCACATAGCATTCTTAAGAACTGTTATTACTCACTGAAACAAGAAGTTCCCCAGAAAAGCTATGTGTCCCTTCTGCGAATTAGATTTTAAGAGCTTCTTAGGAGCTGATGGATGGCATGTTTCTTACTCTTTCATGCAACATGATGGTTAAAGTGTCACAGTAAAAGTCTGTGTAAATAGCGCCCAGATTAAAATATGCCCTGGAGGCCAGACTGAGGATCACTTGCCCCAGATAGTGTCACTAAATAGAGTGGGATTGCTGGTGAAGGAAGACCTGAAGGTGACTGAGGCTGCCCAATGCCTCCACAAATAACCACATGTTGCCATACCTGCACGTAAAGTAGTGGTAATTTGTTTGAAAGGTTTGAAGATGTTTTTCACTGTTCCTCTTGCATCTATCTGTGTGGTGCGAGGCAGGGCTGCTTGGTGACACCCACACTGACTCAGTCAGATACCAGCAGCCATATTGCTACTCTGACATGGGACACTCATAGATTAGTAGCTCTGATGAGCAATGCATATCCTTAGTGACATCCTACCACCCCTTCTGTCCTGTCTGTCACATTCTCAGGGTCATAACTCAGCATCACATTGTTACTGCAAGCTATACATATAAGATTTTTTTGTTGTTTATTTTTTGGGGTTCTTTTTGTTTGTTTGTTTGGTTTTGTCATGGTTTTATTTTTTTATGTAGCCATTTTCTGGGGCTGCTGTATCAGTTGGCCCACATTAGCATTGGCCACAGGCCATAAGAGTTTCTACACTTTTTGTCAGGAGGACTTTAGTAATTTTACAGTCTGGGCTTTGTTTTGCCCTCAAGGCTGAAAACTATGTGCTCAACCCCCTCTCTGAAATGCTTATACACCACTGCACGCAGCATGGGGTGTAAGCAGGAGGACTGGACATCTGTGTCTGGTCGCAGGGCCATGATCTCATTGCAATTATTGAGACATGGTGGGATAGCTTACATGGCTGGAATGTTGTCATGTACTATTTAGGAAAGATAGACCAACAAGGTGAGGCGGTGAAATTGCTCTTTATGTGCAAGAGCAATTCAAATGCATTGAGCTCTACCTGTGGGAGGATGGACAGCATATTGAAAGCTTATGGATAAGAATTAAGGGTCATGCAAATATGGGCAAAACTGTTGTGGGTGTCTACTACAGACCACCGAACCAGGAAGAAGATGCTGACGAGACTTTCTACAGGCAGCTAGAAGTAGCCTCAAGATCACATGCCCCGGTGCTCATGGGTGACTCCAATCACCCTGATATTTCTTGGAAAGGCCACACAGCTAGGCACACTCAGTCTGGAAGGCTCTTGCAGTCCATTGATGATAACTTTCTGATGCAGGTTGTGGAAGAGCAAACGAGGAGAGTTGTGCTGCTGGACCTTGTATTAACCAACAAAGAAGCTCTGGTCAGGGATGTGAAGGTTGGGGGCAGCCTTGGTGATAGTGATCATGACACGATAGAGTTTAGTATCACAAAAGGGAGAAACAGGGCAAAAAGTAGGATAGCAACCCTGGACTTCAGGAGGGTTAACTTCTTGCTCTTCAGAGCCCTACTTGGAGACATCCCTTGATTCTATAAGGTAGGGAGACCCAAGAGAGCTGGTGGATATTCAAACATCACTTCCTCCAAGCTCAAGATAAGTGCATTCCTTTGAGTGAAAAATCAAGTAGAGGAGGCAGGAGATCATCATGGATGAGCAAGGAGCTGCTAGAAAAACTCATGTGGAAGAAAGAAGTTCACAGCATGTGGAAAAAGGGACTGGTGTTTTGAAGAATTATAGGAATGTTGTCAGGGTATGTAGGGATGCAACAAGGAAGACCAAGGCCCTCTTGGAATTAACTCTGGCAAAGGAAGTAAAGGAGAACAAGAAGGGCTCTTCAAATACATCAATGGTAAAAGGAAGACTAGGGAAAATGTGGGCCCACTGCTGAATGATGAGGGAGCCCTGGTGACAGAGGATGCAGAGAAGGGAGAGTTACTGAATGCCTTCTTTGCTTCAGTCTTCACTGCTAAGACCAGCCCTCAGGAATCCCTGACTCTGGAAGTAAGAGAGAAAGCCTGGAAGGGGGAAGTCTCTCCACTGGTTGATGAGGATTGGGTTAGAAATCAACAGAGTGCAGAGTACAGCTGGTGACCTATAAGTAGTGGCGTTCCCAGGCGTCAGTTCTGGATCCAGTCCTATTCAACATTTTCATCAACAACCTGGATGAAGAGACAGAGTGTGCCCTCAGTAAGTTTGCTGATGATACTAAACTAAGAGGAGTGGTGGATACACTGGGAGACTGTGCTGCCATCCAGTAAGATCTGGACAGGCTGGAGAGCTGAGCAAATGCAAACCTAATGGAGTTCGACAAGGATAAGTGGAGAATCCTACACCCAGGGAGGAACACCACCATGTACAAATTAGGGGTAGACCTGCTGGAAAGCAGCCCCATGAAGAGGGACCTTGGCATCCTGGTGGACAGTAAGTTATCCATGGAACAGCAATGTATCCTTCGGGCTAGGAAGGCCAATGGTATCCTGGGGTACATAAAGAAGAGTGTGGCCAGCAGGTTGAGTGAGGTTCTCCTCCTCCTCTACCTTACACTAGTGAGACCACATTTGGGGTATTGTGTTCAGTTCTGGTCACCCAAGTTCAAGAGGGACAGGGAAATACTAGAGAGAGTCCCAACAGAGAGCTACAAAGATGATGAAGGGACTGGAACATCTCTCTTATGAGGAAAGGCTGAGAGACCTGGGACTGTTTAGCC
>WTSP01004294.1:0-12067 GCA_025331215.1 Actenoides lindsayi
ATCACTAATGCTCAAGATAAAAGTGCAGCATTCGTTGCCCCGCTCTCTGCCTCTCCTCTGCCGTTTGCCAAAGAGCGGCTCACAACAGTTAAATACCTGGCAAATCCTTGCTCTGAGGACTCCCCGTAAAGTGGCTTTGTAGAGGCAGCGAACGGCCCGGGGGTGGCTTCAGCGCCGCCGCACATTGCCCTGAGAGGGCAGGAACGCTCGGAGGGGGGCCCCGCTGCTGCAGCCGCACCTGGGCATTGCTGGGGGGCAATCCCAGATCCTCTCCCTCTTCCTCGTGCTTCAGACTGGGGGCTGGGCAAATAGTCCTTTTAATCCCCTGAGCAGCCCTTTTCCCACATGACTAACCCTTCTGCATGCATGACATCCGCCTTTGCTCAGATGAAAGCCGTCCCTGAAAGCCTTCCCGTCAGGGCTGGGACCAGAGCGCTGGCTCCCTGGCTCACCAGCTGCCCTCAGGCCATGCTACAGAGGCTTTCCCCACACTGGAAGCCATCCTACAAGAGTGGGCTTTCATGAGATCCTTGTGTCCGCTTTCTAGGTGGGGAGCGGAGCCATGTGGCGGTGAGGAGGATGGACATCTCTGCTCCTCTACACGTAGGCACAGCCTGTCCTGGTCGACCTCTGAGACACCTGGGACCAGCTTTTGTGCAAAGAGCAAGTACCAGCAGCCAGGTCTGGCTTGAACATCATCCGTTTGGGTTTAGCTGGCTCTTCCTCTGCAGGAATGAGACAGGGCACACCAGCAGCTGATTGGATTAATTCCTTGTTGCCCAGTGGGAATGGAGGTCAAGATGGCAAGTGTAGACCACAGAGACGCGCCACCCACTGCCCCATGCTCAGGACCTCCATTTCAGAGAATAAGTGAGGGAGGACTCCTAGCTGGCTTGTACTCACCTCCTGCAGCTGGCTCAGCCCTATGGCCATATGCCAGTGACCCCACAGAGAAGGGAGAGCTTTGCACAGAACTGGTCCGAGGCTGGGGCCAGTGTCTTGGACAATTAATCCATATCCCTCCACAGTGTCTTGTCCCAAAACAGGATGCTTCAATCCCTGGATTTCAGGCCTAGAGAGAAGCTGTCACCTCTGCACTGATCCTTTGCACTGTGAGGGAGTTGCAGGCTTGTAGCTGTTTGCCGAATCAAAGAGTTCTCAGCATTGCCAAGGGGAAGAGTGTCCCATAGGCAGGGGCAAGCCTTAGATCTGAAGAGAACATCAGTAGCTGTGTAAAGATGCTGTCAGTTGCCCAAAGCATAGGGAAACCAAAGAGTTTTTGCAAGGTTTAGGAGAAAGCTTTGAAGCCGAATGATTTTTCAGGAAGGCAAATGAGTGTACAAAACAACAGGTTAAATTAGAATATCATAAAGGATGACATTGCTGAAGGCCACAGTCAAAATCAAGACCATATGTTAAGAAGGCAGATGAGAGGGAACCACTCAGTAGCAAAATAATCTGTATTCCTTACACCTTGTCCATTACTTTGTCCGTTACCCCATAAATGAAGGGAAAAGTATTGATCCTGTGAAACACAGTTTTTCATTCAGGCAACCTGTGTTTCTCATTTCAGTTTTACTAAGGCGGGAGTGAAGGGTCCCAGTTCGTTTTAGAGTGACCTTGTGTCCATACATCAGCATCCACGATGTCATTTAGATACAATATCATAGAGAACATCAATCCAAAGTCTAAAATTCCTGTTGGTCCGCAACTGATAAAACTACACACTGTAATTTGTAGTAATTAGAATTTAAATGATAGGAGAGAGGCAGAAGCTGATAAAAAGACAATGCCAAAATATTCTCACCATTTCTCTAAAATTGAATGCATTCTATGTAGCCATTACTGTGGCTAATAAGATCCTTTGATAGCTTCAGATTGCCACCTCTAAGGGGAAGGGAAACACGGTAGGAAGAAAGGGAACAGACTAGCAAAATCAAACCTAATTTTTGGATCTTAAGTCAAATTCAGTTCCTACTGAATTTGTTGATTTGACTGAGAACAAAGTTGAATCCATTCCGTAAAGTTGGAATTCCTCTGGACTGATGTTTGCATCAATCCAGCCACAGAATATCCAGTGAAAATGCAAATGCATTATGCTAAGTGCATCCACAGTGCTTAATGTGTTCACAAAACTGAATATACTGACACATTTGTGCTGGCAAGTGTGTATCACTCATCACTGTCATCGTACTTATGTGATTTGAAAACTAAAAAGTTCAGTCTGTCAAATTAGGCATACCTAATGGTGCAAATTTTTCATTACCAACTGTCTGGTAGTGTAGGAAGCTGTGGTGTCACTCTGTTGCACTCATCCCTTCTTGCACGACACATTAAAAGGCAACAAAAACCATGAGAGCCCAAAAAGCACCTCTCATAGAAAATCAAGTGCAGATTGCTCATTGCTAATGGACTGTAGACAGTTGGTCAACACATTTCCTATTAAAACTTGGTGCATTGAAATCAGTTCATTTCATGAGTCACAGGTTACTGCATTGATGAACTGACCAAATTTCTGAGGGCATGTAAGCTATGTTTTTAAGAGTATCTAGAAACATAGACTTTCACTTTTCATGGGTTGTTATTTTAAGTGTTTGTTGCACTTCTGCCCTAAGCTTTAAATTAATTTCTTTTGTTTTCCCACATGTGGGAGGTTACACATGAAAAACTCTGTCAAGAAGTGATGATGCTCCTTGCTTGGTCAAATCTGATGCCCAGTTCTTGGACCCAAATTATCAAAGCAGAAACTCTTGTGCTCATGGTGTGATTTATATTAATTTGGGAATAATTTCATGCTTACAGTGATGAAGGAAAAAGTCTTGAATGCTGCCCTGATACTCTTTATTCCCACTTCACCTTTCTCTTTTGTGAATGGTAGAAACAGTGAACCAGCTTTAGTTATGTCTTCCCTCAAAATGGGAACAAAGGTGTCCCTGTACAAAGGCATAGCCAGGAAATGGTTCTCCATGAAGGTCAGCATGACAGAAGCAAATGTTGAACCTGGACAGACAAATAGAAGCATATAGTCTGCAAGAGGCCCATGAGGTAATCCCTCCAGGCTCTTCAGCACTGGCAGAGCCCCAGGGGAATACTGGGTATAGTTGTGAGTACCAAACTTCAAAGTGGGCTAACAGGGAGAGGTTTAGAGGTGAGTACCACAGACAGACTCTCTCAAGACTTTGTACACTGTCATGGAAGAAAAGAGGCAAATGCTGATGTGACAGAACAAGCTTGAGTCTAGTTTTCTCCAACACAGGGCAAGCATCACCTTTCAGAACAATGGTTAGCTTTCCTTAAAGCAAGCAGCAGGGTGGCTTAAGTAAGGACATCAGCATCTCTGCATAGTTTGCAATCTTCCTTAAATTAATATTGATAAACAAGTACTACTAATTTCATTTATAAAAGCAGTCTGTGGTCAATACAATGATGAAGGTTGGGCACAGCAAATGGTTGTGACATGACCAATGCGGTTCCCAATTTAAGGAGGGCACTGCAGAGTTCTCAATGTTCTCCATTGCTTCAAATGTGTGGCTAATGACTGACAGCATAAACAACTTACTCACGCATGATTTGTGCTTGTTCTAGCCTAGGCATCAATGCTGTCTCTGAAGTAAGTTGAACAGAACTGTAACATCCTTCCTGAAATATCAGCTCGCTGGGGATGTGGAGCTAGTGATAAATGTTACAGATTTTCTTCAAACAGAACTTCTCTTGTTTATTGCTTCATTACTTCATTTAATTGAATTTTCTTTTCTCATCTTTTTTTTTTTCAAATGTAGCTTGAAAATGAAACAGTTCAGTCTTGGGCACACCAAGTTCCTTTGTCGAAATTCATTGGCACAGCACAAATGTTACTGAAAGCAGAACTGACTCGTTTTAGGAAGTAGTATACAGTATAGTCCACATTGATTGCTACTCACTTTCCTGTTTATTATCAGGTCATTCGATCGCAGGTGTTTTGGGAGAAAATAAAATGGTGAAAATTACATAAAATATCTGGGCCTCAAGGTTATAAATTGTCGTCATACAATTTGCAGGCTCTGGAAGACAGTCTTTACCAAATCAAAGTGCTCTTTGTTTTCTAGTACAATCCTGCTGCACAAAGAGACTAGAAAACGGATTTATTTTTGCTGTAGTC
Source organism: Actenoides lindsayi (assembly GCA_025331215.1). Taxonomy (NCBI): domain Eukaryota; kingdom Metazoa; phylum Chordata; class Aves; order Coraciiformes; family Alcedinidae; genus Actenoides; species Actenoides lindsayi. The sequence continues at coordinate 4,139 of WTSP01004294.1, forward strand.
ACTGTGCCCTTGACTAACCTAGCTTGTGGTACCTATTTCAGTGAAAGAGCTAATGCCAACACTGACTTCAAAGCGTTGCTAAGCTTTATACCTGGCTGTTCATGTATCATTTGCTTCTCTCAAGCCATTTTCTGTCAGCAGAGAGCCAAGCAAGATGTATGCTCTGGGTGCATCCCATATCATCATTAGCAGAAAATTAAGCCAAACTGCTGTAAAATAATTATGTGGCTAAAAGGTGAGCTGGGAGGAAGTCAGTGATTAAATGCTTACTATCAGAGTCAGCTAACATCACATAATGTTTTGTTCAGAGGCTTTCAACCTATTTCCAAATCGTTGGCCAGTGCCGTGAGCTGGATTGAACCTTCACTCAGGCCCTCAGAAGTACAACCAGATATGCTTAGCCCTTTTTCCTATCAACTGAACTTTTTTTTGGTATCATATAGTACAATATGGGATAGCAGTAATTCTTAATTTGTAGCTTGAGGTTGCCAAGCTATTTATGCCAACAAGCTACTTGCACCAAAGTCTTTCATGGCTTCTCACAGAGGTGTTGCAGTTACAGCAATCCATTGTGATCACACTGCATTGTAGCTATCTGTCATAAACAGAATGGGGAAAGCACGAAGGTTTAGAAATTATGGGAACTGAATAACCTCAATACAACCCTGAACAAAAGACCTGAGCAATGTCTGAGGAAGCAATAACAACACTGTACTCTGTACCTGCCCTCCAAACAATCTTAAATGCTGGTAAGCTTAATCTTTGACATTCCCGTGAGAAATACATCTTCATGTTGTGGATGGTAACTCTGAAGCACTGAGATACTATCACTAATAACTGATTTTATTAATCCTTTTCCAGAATGGAGCAGAACACATTCTGGGACACAGAGAAGACATAGTCCTTGTCCCAAGGGACCCATCAGCAGGACATCAAAGACAACTGTGACAGATGAGACCACATGAGGCAAATGACCAGTGAGTTCCATAGTTTTATTTTGCATTTAGCCTTCCTCTCCTCTCTGTCAAATGGACAGTCAAAGGTGCTCAATACAGCCAAAATGCTGAAGGATTTGTACCCTGGGAGATAAGAAACCTTTGTACACTTCAGGACACTGGACGGTCCTTTACAAGAAGCTTTCATCCTGTTTCACCTTGTTCCTGTTGGTGTGGAGTCTGAGGAAATAACCCTAATAAGTAAACAAGTTTTATAATATTGCCTCCAAACATGACACTGGAAACAGGATTGATAATGGTCAGATCCTGTCTCCAGTGACATGGGCAACTGTTTGATGACTGCAGATACCATAACTGCAAGTGTAGGGAGGTCCTCCTCCCCCTCTACTCTGCCCTCTGCCCAGGTCCGTGAGTGTCCAGTTTTGGGCTCCCTAATTTAAGAGAGAGACAGAGATCTACTGGAAAGAGTCCAATGGAGAGCTACATGGATGATTAAGGGACTTGAGCATCTTCTCTTTGAAGAAAGACTGTGGAAACTGGGGCTGTTTAGTCTTGAGTACAGAAGACTGAGAGGGGACCTTATTAATGTCTATAAATATCTGAAGGGTGGGTGTCAAATGAAAGGAGCCAATCTCTTTTCTGTAGCACCCAGCAATAGGACAAGGACAAATGGGTATAAACTTGAGCATAGAAGGTTCCACCTCAACATGAGGAAGAATTTCTTTACTGTAAGGGTGACAGAGCACTGGAACAGGCTGCCCAGAGAACTTGTGGAGTCTCCTTCTCTAGAGACTTTCAAAACCCATCTGGATGCATTCCTGAGCAACATGCCCTAGATGATGCTGCTTTGGCAGGGGGGTTGGATTCGATGATCTCTAGAGGTCCCTTCCAACCCCTAACATTCTATGATTCTATGAACTGTCTTCAACACACTTCCAGTCTCTTTGTAGTTACACACGTATATAACTCCCCTTTACTGGGGCCCAGTGCTTCTGAAATCAGTCAGAATTTTATCACTGATTTAAATGGGAACAAGATGAGGGCACCGATGGCACAGTCTGTATATATAGCTGACATCAAAGCAATCCAACAATGCAGTTTAGGGTCTGGCACCATTTGATTCCCTCAGATCCCAGCCTCACTAATAGGAAACAGCTCTGAATGATCTCTGCTGACTTACCACTGCCTAACATGTTCTCACCCGGGTTGGGCGCACCAAGCCCAGCAGCTGCTGTTTCAAGCACTGAATCATTTCAAAAGCTATACAGCTGTCACATTAAGGTTCATCAGGCCCCAGACTAGCTGTTTTAGAAATCTACTCTAGTTTTATTGTTTAAAATGTAAGGAAGATTTCTTCAAAGAGCTGCAAAATGCCCACATAGATTTCATGGGAGCTGGGCTGCTAACCGCAGACTGCACCTTCAGAAAATCTGCCTTTTGTTGCAACCTTTAATTTCAAGACATATCAAACTTTTGCAACTTCTGTTTTCCAGGTCATGTAACCTGTGACTTTGACTGTTAAGTGACAAACACTTTTAGTACCAGATCTTTGCTAGCCCTAAAGCTATTTATGACCCAGCCATCTTTAACCTGCTCTTATGGAGGCTGTCAAAGCTTTTTGTTTTTCTCAATAAAAGAAAACTTTCATGCACTGATCACTATTCCATCCAAAGGCATATTGCATATCAGCAAATTGAAGTCATTTTACAGAGAAACTTTTGCATATTGCTTGAAAGAAAGACCAGCAAGAATTGACAATGATAGATGATCTCCCCAGTGACATTCAGAAAAAACGCAGTTTCACATTTATATCAGGAAAAAAAAAGCAATGGACATGTTTAAATAATCATTAAAAATTAATGCCTGCCACAAGGAAGATTTCAGCCCTGTTCTGCCACACATCTTCCGGAAATCTTTAATGGATATCATTTGAGGTCTTCTTATTTGCTTCGCTCATGAACAAAAGCTTTGTAATGGAGGTTTGAGTGCATGTGTTATCAGCAAAAGGCCCTCTCAAGGGAAATTAAGTGAAAGGACATTTTTCTTGTCTTCATGTTTGACATTCAGGAGTAGTGACGAGATAAGGTAGGCACGAGAGTCTTTCAAAAAACCACCAGATAGGAATGGCAGCATTTCATAAGGATGTGAACCGTTCATCATCTGCAGCAAAGACTCCATTAATGTGGCCTGCTTTTAAATCCAGTGCTTCACAAGGAATCCCGTTTTCTACTGTTACTGTCACTTCGCCTTTCTCTTCTAAATTTTCTCTCTCTGTTGACTCTTTATTCTTTCTAAAAACAAGAAAGAGAAAATCATCTTATTCTGTTGACCTGCAGCACTCCAGCACGATTCCACAGACAGAAAACTGCACATGTAGTCAGAAGTTCACTGTAGGTTATGTTCTGAAAAGCATAATCTGGTGTACCTCTTTCCTGTTGTAAATACACCATGGGAGGTGGGAGAGCCAGAGATTGGAAGCCCTGGTTTAGTGGTTTCAGGTCACGATTTGGAATCAGAAAACCTAGAGTAAATATATTGTAAGTATGTTATAAATATTACTTCACCTCCTTACTTTCTAAAACAACTGGAGGGTGCAGAAGGAATAGCTGGTGGAAAACAATCTGTAAGTGGAAATGGAAAATGGAAAAAACCTCTAAATCTGTTTTTGCTTTATGTCAGGAATGATTGCACTAAACATCTAGTCTGACCTTGTTATTTATGTCATAGATTTCAACCCTATGATGTGGACAAATTGAAACATCCTTTTAAAATAGATCAGCTTTAGACTATAGCCTCCAGATGTGAAGACTTGAGTGCTCTCACACTTCTTCATGATCTTCTCCAGAAGTTAGGTACTCTTATTGCTGCAAATCTGCATGTTTAGTTCAAGCTTCATTAACAGTCACTTTCCTACCTAGTATTTTATACTTCTCTTTTCTAGATTGAAAAGTGAAAGCATAGTTTTCACTTTTCCAAGCTCCAGTTCTCACCAAAAGCATATTAAAATAGCTGCTGAATAAAATTATCTAAAAGTACAGCCATGAGAATATGTAATACAGAAATGTGAGTCAACATGTCACAATGGTCCTTTAATTCCAGATTTATTCAGACCTTGAGATCTACTAGTTCATAGTTGAAAAACCTGCTGTACTTTACAGCCTGCAGCATCAGCAGTTTCAGAGGGTAAGAAACTCAAAGGTCAGATCCACTGCTTCTTCCTATCCTGCAAGATGTACTGTAACAATCTGACTCAGGACAATCATAACAACCTGACTCTGTGTAACTGCTAATAGCAGTGATATTAACAATAATAAAAATTTATTGGCCTTTGGGACATTCTTGAAATTACAGACTTGCTAGAAATAAACATGGGAGGTAGTAGTGGAAACCTCTGACCTCTGGCTGAGGTATCTGCTCTTACAGTGATAAAAGGAGTGTTCTTTAATACAAAAACTGTGGAGGCAGAACATAAGACACTAAGAAGCAGGTTCCAAAGAAATGAGAGGTGTAGGAGATGTGTGGAATTCATTGCCATAGAATCATAGAATCATCTAGGTTAGAGAAGACCTTTAAGGTCATCGAGTCCAACCATTAACCCTACTCTGCCAAGGTCACCACTAAGCCATATCCCCAGGCACCACATCTGTACAGCTTTTATACACACCCAGGGATGGTGACTCAATCACCTCCCTGGGCAGCCTGTTCCAATGCCTGACAACCCTTTCAGTGAAAATTTTTTTGCTAATGTCTAATCTAAACGTCCCCTGGTGCAGCTTGAGGCCATTCCCTCTTGTTCTGTCACCAGTTACTTGTGAGAAGAGACCAGCACCTACCTCTCTACAGTGTCCTTTCAGGTAGTTGTTGAGAGTGATGAGGTCTCTCCTCAGCCTCCTTTTCTTCAGACTAAAAATTCAGACTAGAAATTCAGAGAAGCTAAAAATTTCTGTGAGTCCACAGAAATGTGGGGTTACCCAATAGATGAAGATGAAATCCAGCTCAGGAAGGGCTCCAGCTGCAAATTAGTTGCTGGGACAGTAATAGAGGGAAACACTGCGTGCTTACTCTGTTTTCACTCTTCCCAAGGCAAATGTTTATGACCTCTGCTGCAGGTGGCATTTTGGGAGGTAGGGGGTAGACTTCAGTCTAGTTCAGCATGGCCAGTAGGGGATGGTCCTGCCCTGGGTATGTGCCAAATCTATTCTTGGAGAGGGAGGTGTCTTATTGCTGTAATGACAGGAGAACAAATATAAGGCTGAGAGATACTGTGTCCGATGCATCTCACTGTAGGGTCAAGGGCTACAATCCCATGGAGCTCTTCAAGCTACAGGCAGTCACAGCTTGGAATTTTACGTTATTGTCAGTGATGCACAGTGAGAACCTCATTAAGAAAATCTTTCGGTTAAAGAAGTGATGCATGAGTCTATCCCATTATTGACACTTTATTATAGGTCTGTCCTGTGCTTCCCTGTCACCCTAAGTATGGGTGGCCTGAAGCATGTGCTGTTGGGCTTATCTGAACCAAGGTATTTAACTGGCACTTTAAAGGCCTGTAAAGACAAAATGACAGATTTATGAGAAGCCAACACTGTCCTTGTGGTCAGATTTCAACAGAGCTTACTAGGCAGTAGAGCCCCCCCTTACATCAGCTCTGGACAGGTTTCCAAGAAAACTTATTACTGGACATGCTGAAGCCTTTGACAACCTGGTCACACACTTCGGTGCCTGAAAAAGAGATGAGCACTTTTGGAATTATCTTCTCAGCTGTCTGGCTCCTCTTTTGAGAAGCCAAATAGCCCAGACCATCTTTTTTAACTCTCCAGTCTTTGCAACAGCAGATGGAAGAAATATATACTTGGTTGACCGCTCTCTCTCACTTGTCCCCCCCTGCCTGCCTGCTGATGCCACTGATGTGAAAGGAGAGTTAGAGTTCAGTTGCAGATCAATCAGCTCTGAGGAAAGGTTATACTTCCTCTATGAGTACAGGCTGAGAGCGTTAGGGTTGTTCATCCTGGAGAAACAAAGGCTCCAGGGAGAGCTTATCCCAGCCTTCCAGTACTTAAAGGGGAACTACAGGAAAGTTGGGGAGGGACTCTATACCAGGGAGTGCAATGATAGGGAGTGGGCTAACAGTTTCAAAATGAAAGATGGGAGATTTAAATTATGTGTATGGAAGAAATTTTTTACTGTGAGGGTGGAAAGACACTGGAACAGGTTGCCCAGAGAGGCTGTGGATGCCCCAGTCCTGGAAGTGTTAAAAGCCAGGTTGGATGGGGCTTTGAACAACTTGGTCTAATGGAACGTGTCCCTGACTATGGCAGGGGAGTTGAAACTAGGTGATCTTTAAGAACCCTTCCAACCCAAACCATTCTATGACTCTATGACTCCATACATAAAGGCAGATTAGGGAAATGGAGAAGCGAAAAGGAGCGTAACAACTAAAAGGACAAGAGCATGAGACGGCAAAGATGCCAAATGACTGTGGGTAGGCAGCAACATGCCATATTTCTGGTAGTATGACAGTAAGAGCACAGAGTTTACAACACATAGAGAGGACCTGCTCAAGCTCAGCTCAGTGATTTTAAACATAAAGGGGGGAAATACTGTCTTTCAGTACGATATGAAGCACAAATAATTATTGTAGCTAGAAAAATATCATAGCTATTTAGCATAATTTATTTATATTACACTTATTTGAAATGATCAAACACCCCTTTAAATTAGGCACTATATAGACACACAGAGGGCAGATATGGGCTCCAGGTAGCAATGTTATTCTTCATTTTTACAGAAAAGGTTGTCTAGTTCATGGGATGAAGTCAGTCAGTCCATACCACACAGACAATTGTGACAGGGCTTAAACTATCCACAGATCCCAAGTACTTGCCCAGACTTTTTCTCCAACAGCATCTCTTCTATTGTTTGTTGAACTTTTCTTGAAAACAGAAAGGTGTTTTGCAAATTCATGCAGCTCTTCTGAATGCAAAATATAACTGAAGGGATACTGACTATACTACTATGGGTTCTCTGTGAGAAGCACTTATCCTTCACAATAAGTGTTGTTTTTCTGAGGTCTTTTAATGTTCTTCAAGGTGATAAGGATGCAGAAAGGGAAAGTCTCTACAAAACACCACTTTTCATATATGAATCCCTTGTTCTGATATATTTGGGGATGAAGTCTATCATACAATCAATAATTTTAACATTACCTAGTAGTCATCAGAAATTTACCCATTTTCAGTTCTTCTGCTATTTCTGTATGACTCTGTTGCTGAAGCCATAACTTTGTGTTAAGCTAACCTCCATGGCAGCCTAAAGCATGGCAGAAGCTGAACTTCTATGGCAGAATTTCAGCTGAGCTGAGAAGTTTCTACTTTTTATGCCGAACTCTGAGATAACAGAGATGACAGAGTCAAAACTCCACCTGGTCTTTGTCTCGGTCCAACATGTTTACACTAAAAAAGCATGAATAGCCTTCACTTTTTCACCAATATCATCACAGGGCAGAATCTGAGAAGAAAAAAGAGTATCTCTCTCCTACCCTACTGCCAGGCTCATGGAAAGATATGGTCATGAACTTGTGAAGGTCTGGGTCCTTTGAACTCATCAGGTCATGAATGGGAGCTGAGACCATGCACCATTCCACTGAGTAGGCCCACTTCAACCACACATTAATCCTTATTATATCCTCTACAGAGGCTCCTCAAACTGGACCAGCAAATTGGTTTTTAGCCCTGACAGCTTTTGGTACTACTGCCCTGGAAGGGGCACAGTCACTGGCAGCATTCTCCCTCTTGGTAGCTATTTGTGTAGTCTTTTAGAGGAAGCTCACCTGTGGCAAACTAAACCTTGAGAAGAATGACACCGAATGTCTTTGTAAAGCTATCATCTCTAGTTAGGTGGCCTCTGGGATTATATTATTATACTTCCTATTTCCTCATTACATCCCAGCATTTCTAAGGCATCTATACTTCAC
>WTSP01004295.1:0-139644 GCA_025331215.1 Actenoides lindsayi
GGCGCGCGGAGCGGAGCGGTTGCTGCAGCGGCGGCAGCGGGAGCCCGCGCTGGGCTGGGCGCGTGGCTGCCGCCGGACCCAGCCGAGCCGGGCCGGGCCGAGCCGGGCCCGCCGATCCGGCTCCTGCCGCCGCTCCGGCGGCCGAGATAACGGGGAAAAAAAGATACGAGGAGGCGGTGAGGGAGCCCTGATGGCTGCACCGGGCATCCTGCGGGGCGCTGAGGGAAAGCACGGCCGGAGAGGCAGTGAGCGCCCCCCGCTAGAGGAAACACCTCAGTAATCCCCATCAGTAAACAGATAAATAGAACCCCACGCGTATATCAAGGAAGGACGAGAGAAAGCCACGGAGCTTTGATCTCACGTGGTCTGTTTCTTTACCGCATTTAGCGGCAGTAGCTCCTTTGGGTCGAACACCGGAGAGCCCGGCCCAGGGCTGACCCTGGGGTGCAGCTCGGGCAGGGGCGAGGGACGGGAACGGCCAGGCCCAGCTCAGCCGGGGGACAAGCAACAGAGCAACGCGGCCCCCTTTCCGTTTCGCCGTCCTCGGTGAACGCTCCAGCGCTGCCCCTTCCACACCGGTTTCCCCACCGGTCTCCGGTCTCCTGTGCTGACGCTGTATGCCCAGGCCCCAGACGAGCAGAGGTGGGATTAGCGTGGAGCAGAAAACGGTTTGGGCTTTGGGGGATCGGAAACCGTGGGCCGCGTACCCGCTGTTTCGCCAGAGCTCCTGGTAGCCGTGCTGCACCGCACCTGGGTGTCCTGAGCTAGCGCTGATTTTGGCGTGGGGAGAGGTCAAAGTGATGCTGAAGTACGAGACAGCAGGCATCTGTGAGCATTAGCTGTGTCCTGGTTCAGAAAAAAGCTACGCTGAGAAATAGACAAATGCCCCGTGATCAATGCAAATGTCAAAACTAAGTTTTTGTGTTTAAACCTAAGTTCTTGAACATTTTGCATTGCAACAGCCTTCAGTTACGTTACTACGTCATTTTTTCACAACCTTATACGTGTTTCTCTCCCTGTAGTTTCTCCATCCATTTTAATACCTCAATTGCCTTGTCAGAATGGCCCAGTATTGTTGTCCAAGTTACACACCAGCTCTCATACCCCTTAGGAAAGATGAAAAAGCTTCATTTATTCAGCATCATGGAAGTCAGGGGGGAGATCATCACTGAGTACGAGGGGCAGAGCTGCCACACGTGCACACGTAGCCAGGACTGTGTCAATAATTCAGTAACAAGAAGTCACAGCACAAGGGCACATCCTTCTAGGTGGTAGCACCACCCTCTCGAGAGTCAGTGGAGGAGAACCAGGCATTTACCATTGGAACTGTCCTGGACCACCATGCACACCTTTACCCTAGGCTTTATCGACTGCACGCAGGCTTTCAAGGCCTCAGTTACATTGGACCAGAAAGATCTTCATGTCCAGTAACGTCTTCCTATTGCTCTGTACAGCTGTGCCTAAAGCTCGTGCCGGATACTGAGCAGAACAAGCATCCTTTCTGTGCATATTATCGTATCTGGTGCAGCATAGATTGTGATGTATTACTTACAAATTAATGTATTGTTGTGTAAAGACAGAGCTGAAGTGGGAACTGGGCGTCTATCATTTATCATTCTGCTGTCATAAAGAACTTTTATTATTGTAAAATAGCCTTTCTTTCATTGCGTTAACGAAGAGGGCAAGTCATGGATGAGCACGTTGGGCTGGGTGCCACACAAGCAGAGAACAAAAAGATGTGCTGTGCCCCAAAGAGCTTACAGTCCATTATGGACACAGTCCTATAGGTGTCATAACCTAGTTTGTTTCTGGAACTTCTCAGATTCTTTTACAAGAAAAAAAAGAAAAAGGTAATAACAGCAGAGTGTTGAACTGGAGGTGTTCACAGTGCTCTGCATCCTCCCACGCTGCCAGTGTGACATTTGTCGTTTGGAATTACTTGGCTGGATTCTGCCAGGACTTCTTTACCTTTCATGCTATGGAGGCCTATGGGAAGAAGGCCTTTTCCTGTGAATGCTGAAGTGCCCATAGCTCTGCACTCGTCAGGGGTTAAGAGGAGGGCTGTGTCCACAATTCAGCTTTCCTTGCCCTTTCACGTGTTCGGCAGCTTTTAGTGCCAGCCATGCACACACACACGCTCAGCTTCAGTGCACACTTTTAATCATATTCAGCCCCTGTATCTCTGCATTTTTCTCCAAGAGTCATCCTTTCTTTTCAGTGGAAATATTTCAGTTGGGACTTTTCAGTGTGTACAACCACAGTGTGGTCATATCTTTGACTACGAAAACCTCAAGCAACCTACTACGTGCACCACGGGCAAAATTAAAGAGCTACGATTTGAACAAATTAAAGTTAATTTTCACAATAAAGTGCTTCACAACAAAACCTGTTTCCTTGTCAACATTGTGTGCCTCTGCTTTTGTCTACAGACCTGTGCAAAAGGAGATGGATATGAATGAGGAGAAGTTTTTATTTCTTGGGAGCCCAGATCTGGTATCCTATTCCAGGATGAGTATTCCAGAATATATATCCTATTCCAGAATTCGTCACCATGAGGGTGGTGAGACACTGGAACAGGTTGCCCAGAGAGGTGGTGGAAGCCCAGGCTGGATGGGGCTCTGAGCAACCTGCTCTAGTGGGAGATGTCCCTGTCCATGGCAGGGGGGTTGGAACAAGATGATCTTTAAGGTCCCTTCCAACCCTGACAGTTCTATGATTCTATGATGAACAATACTCAGATCCTAAAAGCAGCTTGAATAGCTTAAGCCTTGCTTTGAATCAAGAAGTGAGTACAAGTGTTTTACTGGAACTTCATCACAAAGAAGCAAATCTGACCAGATATAAAAATACCCAACCCAAAAGGGAAACATTTCAGCCAGCAGATTAAATGAAGTGGTCAAAATGCAAAATTCCTATAGGTCACAGTCTCCCCAAGTCCATCTGAACACATGATGTGTTAGGAGAAGGCTTCCCAAGCTGTGGCCATTTGCAGCCTTTGCTGAGATGTGGAGAAACCATTCCTCCATTTTTTTCCTAACCTGTTTATTCTATCAGTCAATCTCCCAGTTTAGACCTCATCTCCCTTTTTCCACCTGCTGCATCTTGCCCAACAACTCAGCTATAAACTGTAGCAGTCGCTGTTCTTTTGTTATCACCCAGCAACCCACTGGGGTCCCGGTCCCTGGCAACGTCTCCTATATGAGGCCACCGATAATAAGCAAAATGTTTTACAAGTAAGGTATGCACTGTTCCATGGATATTGTGCATCTAGATTTGTGCAATGTTTCCCTCTCCTTTCCTTTTGCACGTAAAGTCTAAGCTATAATTTTCATTAGCATAAGAAATCATTTTGTCATGACTCAATTTTCCCTGATGGTAGAAAATTACTTTCTTCTCTGTCCTGCTGGTTCTACAGTCGTTCCTCCTTTCTGTTCACACCGGGCTTCGTGCCTCTCCTTTTTCCACTGCTGGTTTATGGTCCTTGAGATAGGCAGATGGACAGAAAGAAACACATGAATTCACACACACACATAGATTTTACCCTCTAGAGCGTGATGCCGAATGCCACCCAGCGTACCTACGTCCTGTTAAAATGCCACTTAAGTGGAATAGTCAGGAAGTGTGGCAATAGGGATGAAACGACGCGGTTAAAACAGCCACTGACCCCGGTCTCTCAAAACATGTATCTGCCCAAGGCAAATATCCTAATACTCAGCCATATTTTAATTTTAACAGCAGCTTTACCGCTGCTTTCTGGGGCCACCACCGGGGAGAAAGAGGCCTCGCTATTTTCCCTGCCTCAGTGCTCGTACTCCACATAGGCTTGACTAGACTTTATTTTGGCTTCTGCACCGCTTTCAGGGCAGGCTGACCTCTTTACCAGACGCTAGCTTGTCATAACCTTTAAGCATCTGAACATTTTGTATCACCGGCGTAAGGGAGTAGTTGAAATTTATTCTCCTGCCTTCTCCAACCGTGTCGGCTCCCCAGGACGAAGGTCAGCAGTCACGCGGCATCGTCTGCAGCTGCTTGAGGTGCTGCTTCTTCAAAGGTCTCCGCAGCTCCTCGCATGGCCTTTGCCATGCTCCCAGCAGCAAAAACCACCCACCACAGCCACCTCCTCTTTTGCAGGGGCTCCTAATGTTGCCAGCTCACCTCGCGCAGGCTCTGGTTCAGGCTGAACGTTTCTGTTGTAGGTAGGTAAGTGTGCTGGAATTATATCTGGGCAAGTGATACGGCTTTTACGCAGCTTGGGCGAGCGTGACTTGCACGCCTGAAGGACACATACAGATCCTTGGACATAGCTCCTTTCCTCCCGAAGCCATCACTTACAAACTGTGTTTTATAGGCTCGTAACAATCCCATCGATGATGGGCAAAATGTGGCTTGCCCACTTCTACCACGTTTGCCACTTTTTGCTCCGCCGTGAATTTCATCGTATACCAACGACCTTCACAAGCTCCTGGCTGCAGGAAAATGCTGTCTTCTTTTGGCAAGAGGACAGGGGCACAGCACACACTTGGGTGGACACTGGGTGAGCAGGTTGCCCTTAACTCCTCTGCAGTGGTTGAGGTGTCTGTAGAGCTTCTCCATCCACCAGCCGTCTTGTCTTTGCCGGATCTGCAGCCCTGGGCAGGATTTGGGTAGAAGGAACCATCTCGCTGTAACAGCAAGAGGGCTGAGCAGAGTCCCTGCCACTACAGGAGACCAACCTCTTCAGACAATTGGAGGCGAGAGAAAAAAACCATTGGATATGTTTGGCGTGTGCAAGACTTAAATACCAGGGTATTAATCAGACCAAAACAAAGTACACTTCTTGGTCTCTGAGTGATTTCTAATTCTCCTGGCCCTAGTACTCCTGAAAAAAAGTGGCTCAAGATTGGTCCCTTCTGGAGCAAATAAAAAGCAGAAGGGAAGAAAGGGGACTGTTTATTACTTCTTTCCCAGACGTGTCCCTCCTTCTAACAAAGAAGTATGCAGTTACATGGACGATTTAGGGGCAGCAGCTGAGCAGGAATAACTATAAAATTCATGTTTTCGTAACAACACCAACAATAAGCACACAACAGCATTTACAACCCTAGTTACAGGCCTGAGATCCCATATCCATAGCAACTGCGGCAAGCGGTGAGCGCCGTGTATTTAGAGTTCCCGTGCACCTGCCTGGACCAGCCCGCGATAAAGGCTGCTGCTCTCGGTGCCTTCTCGACAGCGGTTCCGAAGGCTGTCGACGCGCTCCGCGATCGCGCCCGGCCTCGGCGGCACGGCAGCGGCGATTTCGCTTCCCTCCCAGACCTCTGCCTTCTCCTCTTCGTCTCCCCTTCCGTGTTGCCGAACGCGACGAAGGAGTCCAAAGAAGGCACCTCGGAAGGTGAGCGCGGCGGCACGAGCGAGCGAGGGGTGCAGGGGAACAGCTGCCGCTCGCTCGCAGCGTCTGTCGGCTTCCCCGCTCCGGCACCGCGGCCGTCAAAACGTGCCTGCCGTTAATGGATTGAATTAATAAACTGTTGCGAGTAATGAGGGCTCTATCCTGCTCCCGTTGCGGGCGGTGGCAACGCCGTCGCGCCGCTCGTTAATGGCGTGTGCGTAAATAGTTTGCAAGGAGTTAATGAGTGACTGCGAGGTGTTCGAATACAGGGCTAGTCAGTTGTGGAGATCGCTACGGAGTCCAACAGGTCGATCGCGTGCTTGTAACCATGGCTTATAAGCATCCACCAGACCATCTGTTGCTGTGCTTATTACATTTTATAACACAAACTCCTGATGTCTGCAACGTGGTTGTAACAGCTATTAATCTTGAATTAACTCCTTCAAGGCAACATATATTTTACCTTGAACATGTTATCTTACCAGCAAGAATTCCACCAACCTAACTGGGAGACGGATCAGACTTTTACCCCACGTAGTCAGGAGAAAGGATCTGTCCCTACGATACGATTTTTGCATTGAGCCCTCTGAGTTTTCCCCTCTGAAACTTGGGCTGTCCATGAATCCTACTGAACACAAACCGGGCTCAGCCGGGTGCGCTCTGGGGTGGCTTGATGCTGACCCACGGCAGTGAGAAGAGCGTGCTGGAGTCCTATCAATACCTGGAAGAAACTTGCTGCATTTTCTGATTGAATAGTAACATCCATCCCTGGATCTTAAAGCGTGTTTATAGGCAATTAAATGTCACGGTTCCTTCTTAAGGAGGATAATTATTGCTACTGGAAAGAAAGAAACACGGGTGCAGATTGACTCTAGTGGCTTTAAGCTCACCTCTTTTACCTGCAGGAGACTTAAAAGGACCAAAAATGCTTCTAGGTTTTTGTTGGGGTTTCTTTCGTTGTTGTTGTTGTTTCATTGTTTGGTTTTTTTAAACCTTGGGTATACTATCATTTATTTAAAATAAACCTTCTTGTTTCTCTCTGTATTTACAGCTGACTCCAGATGGAGCTGGATATGTGAAAATTAAGATTATTTGTTCCCATTCAGCAGAACAGATAAAGGGGACCCAAAATGAAGTCGACAGAAGTCAAAATTATGGCCTGTGAGTGTTCATTTATACCAAATCTTTGATAGGGTTCTATACAGAATAAAAAGACCTAAACATTACATGTGCGTGGTACATACAAGAATATTTATCTTTTTATTTATTCACATTTCCCTCAGTTTTATGACACGCTAGCATCAAAACGCCTTCAAACCTATTGAAATCCAAACTCTCACATTTGCAAGAAGAAAAAAAAAATGTTTATTCAAGAAGACTATGAAAAAGCACAGCCTGAGAAGTAATAAATTGGATCTCCAGAATAAAAAAAAAAAACCCAAAAAATGTTTCCAAAAAATGTTGAAGAAAAAGCCCTGACTCCTCCTTGGTTGAAATAGGATTTTAGACTATCTATAAAAGCCAGGCTTGGGCCAGGTGTTTTTTCAAAGAGATCAAATTATCCTTAGATTTTAGTGTAAATTAATGTACAACTGTGAGCGGCTGCATATACATTGAAATGATACTGAAAATGTTTTCAAGGAGTTGGAATATATTTCCAGGTGGTTTGGGAATGTGTAAATATTAGCACATTCTGAAGGTTGGTTTTTAAAAGGCCCTTCATACTCGATAGGTCTTGACATCAATTTTCCCCTAATTTACTCTGTGTGTGTGTGTGTTTGTGTGCACATTACTGTACTGTGTGACCACCACATATTTTAAAAGGGATGACTCATATAGGTTCAGTGGCAGAAGGAATATTGGTCTAGAGATGAAGGACATGGAAAGAAGGTTGTTAATCATGAGCAGCTTGGAAAAGAAATTTCCAAACAGCCTTTTCCAGGGCACGCCAAATACAAGACATTACAATATACCTTTGAAAGATGGCTTTCCATCAGCACCTGGGCACTCACTGCCTTCACCCCATTCCTCTGCCCTTCTTCTCTGTGCCACATACACACCTTCGGCGTGGGCACGACTCCCATGCTATGGAGTGACTATGTCCTCCTCGGGACGCCGTTTAGAAAGCTACTGCATTTAAGCAAGGCAAAGGTATAGATGTTTTATGTATTAGTGGTATGAACTCGAACCAAACATACCAGCTTCAAATATTTTCAAACTTTAGGTCAAATGAGAGCACAGGATATGGATCTAATGCTGGTTTTGTTTAGAATTTTGAAAGCATTTAAACTGTCTTTTCTTTCTTTTTTTTAATGTGGGAACTCCAAGGTTAGTTCTTGTATTGCAGTCTTAATTTTCATTCTCTGTACTTCCACTACCTACAGAGAACTTGCCAAGAATACACATGCTATGTGAGGAGACTGATTCCATAATAAAGAAATTACTTAAAAAATGGGCCTTGAATCTCAGTTGTTTAAACCCCAGTTACCAGCCAATTATAACCCCACCAGAGACAAACTGTCTCCTTTACATAATGCTTTTGTTAGCTCCTCTGTGTTCGACGCCACGTGGATACATTCAAGCTACTGCTTTTTTCTGGATGGACTCCCCTAGCCCTGTCTGTACTTTTATTCTGCCCCTGGAGACAGACACAGCTAAAATTCAGTCCAAATTGGGAAGATGGAGCGTAGCAGCTCTTGAGACCAGCCATCAAATACCTTTCTATCTCTACTGCTATTTTTAGAGCTATATTTACACAAGGTATACATACAGCATACCTTCCTTAGTGACTTAGGACCACTGTTCCTGCAAGTTCACAAGTATCTGGGAAAATGAAAAGATTTATCCCAATAATTTGGACAAATCAACGAAAGCATTTCCCCTTGTATCTCTCCCAGCCACACACTCCCCATTTGCTTCTCTCAGAGCATTTCTAAAACTCGTCTTCATGCAAATGAACCGGGGGAACACTGAGAATTTGTCCTTCAGCATCGTGTGAGCTTCTGGATTTGTTTTGTGCAAGAGAGTTGTCATTTGTCTGGAAGTTCCCATAGTGAATTTATTGGTCTTCTGACGTTCCTGGCGCCAGGTCTGCATTCCCATAAAACAAGCCAGAAGAAACTTTGGAAACAGAACCTTTATAGTAGCCACATATTGGGCCATATTCAACTCCAAAGTCAGCAGGTGCAACTCCCATTGATTTCAGTGGGAATTCTGTCTGCTTACGCTGGAGCTGAACTTGGTCCACAGCATCTGGGCATCTTTCCCAAAAACTCTCTTCACTGAATGCAGGGAATGAACCAAAGCTTAATACACTTCTCTGCTGTCCCTAGGAAAGGAATCAGTCTGTCTTTTCAAGAGATTGCAGGGAAAAGAAAAAATACCTGCTAGTCTTGCAAAGCTGCTTTTGCCGTTGTACCCCAGTGTGAATATCTGAAAAGTTCTCATGAACTCACACTTGCCCTCCTGTAAAGACTGTCTGTTCAAGATCATGGGTTTTTTAAGATTGAAAGGAAAAAATAATTTAGTCTCTCTTTTTTTTTTTTTTTTTAATGGCACAGTGTTTGTTATGCAATGATTTTTAAGCATCACTGGAAAAAAAAAAAATTGAGAAAGATTCTCTCCTGAAAAGGAACATGATTTTGTCTGAAGAAATGCTCTTTCTGCTAAGTCATCTTACAGACAAGAACACTCAGTTGCATTAGATAACAACGTACCTGAGAGTTTTCCTTCCTCACAGGGATTTAAGTAAAGAATCAAGACCCTCACTCTTCAGGATGTGTCCTTGAAACTGAACACACGCTTAAGTGCACTCTTAAATAAGACACTTTTAAATGAGGTCTTACATAACTGTATCTTCATTCCCGAGGATTTGCATTTTGTAGTATTTGCTACAGTAAGTGTAGAAATATTAAAATAGCATTATAATCTCCAGGCAAAATTCTGTGTGGGTTAAGGCATGAGATTCCAATTCGTCAGCAAAATCAGTGAGAGCAGGTTTTCTGCGGGGGGATGTCCATCATCGTAGGGGCAGGATCTCATCGGAGAAGGCCGTTCTCACGAGAGTTTGGCAGAGATTAGTTTATGTAAATTCAAGATGAACTGCTGAGTGAGATAGGAGGATGTCTGGCTACTTTCTTCACCTTCTTGATCCAGATGGAAATAATTGAGATGAGGCCGTGTCGTTACCTGCTCAAGTCAAGTTCTCAAAATTTTCCTCCAAATTATTTAGTTGCACCATAGTCACTGTCAAATATGCCTTTGAAAAACCCTCTTGAAAGCATCTAGTTGGCTTAAATCTGCCCATGTATGTCTGTGAAATGGTATTTCCACTTTCCCATGCAGAAAATTGCAGGAATTTTCCCGAGGAGTCAGCAGGGGCAGTTCCATCAGAGAGCTGTCCTGGTAAGAAAGCGAGCTGCGTGGCAGAGGTGCCAGGCTCTCTTCTCCCTTTCTTTCTCCAAATACTCCCAGTGGCAACTAATACAAATCAAACAAAACGATGCCAGAATTGTAAGATCTTTAAAATTCCTCTTAAATAGTCCAGATTATTGTCTTTTGTAGGTAGACTCCTTAGAGCTCCTGTGGTCTCAAGGATCAAGAAGAAGTAGAAGATGCACCCCTGTCCGATGTGTTGAGAGGAAACTGTGGCACAGGACTGACTGCCTTGGAGAGGATTTCTACAAGGTGTCTTCCTAGGAGGAGCCAGACTGCAAGACTGTGTCTTTCAGCAGTGCCACTCAGTGCAGCAGGCACCTTAAATAGACCATTTAATTGCTAAAATATATTAAAGAACTACTGGCTTCTTAGACAAAGCCAGAAGAAACATCAACACAATGACCAGGAAAGAAAAAAAAGCTGCAAGTTTTCTGAGTCAAAGGTGGAACAGGCAATGCTAGAAGATGTGGTCCATAAAGGAGTCCATTTCTCTTCAAGCTTTCTGCTGGTGATCATAACCACCATTCCGTATCAGCTCAAGCCAAGGATTTTCCTCACTACAGGTATTTGTGCAGAGCCTGGCACAGGGACAAAGATACTTTATAAATCACTGTGAAAGGCATCTTCTGATTTTACCAGGTCTGAAGTACCACAAAAAGAGGCTTTGAAGAATCTTAGCTTTCCAGAGGGTGTCATTGCTCCTGAAGAAGAAGAAGGGTGGACCTGTACAGTCACTTTTTTTTTTTTTCCCTACACCCCATACATTAATCCTGGCATTTAAACACTGAAGCCTCCTGGCTTCCCCCCATGCCCACGTCCCTGTGGAGCACAGCAGAAGCCACTCTGGCTGTAGTGATAATACAGTAGTTTTATCACATGTACTGTAATATTGTCCCTTGTAAAGCGTAACAGCCTTGAGTAGGTGTAGTAAACTGAAGACAATCAAGATCTTAAAGGGTAATATGTTTTTATGTGTTTAGTAGCTTATAATGCTATATAACTTCAGAGCCCAAATGCAGCAGTGGCCTCTCCAAATCATGCTATTAATATTGTATAATGAGCAGTGCTGCTGCTCTTGAATTCTGGCACACCAGAGGGTGATTTCCAGCACTTCCAGTCCCTAGTAAAAATGTTATCCTCTCTACTGTGTATGTGCTTGGTTTCTGCTGGGCAACGCTACTTGGAACTGCAGTGGTCTCACTGTGATCCAAAGAGAGTTTTCCAGACTGCTGCTGGTGTAACCAAAGGTGGGAATTTGGCTTTTTGTTGCCTAGGGATTACCTAAATTGCAGTAGAAGTTTTCAACAGCAGAATAAGTTTTGTTTGCTCATAGAATCACTCCAAGATTTTTTTTTCTCCAAGAACCAGCTCTCTTCTTCACTTTAACCCCAAGTCAGGGCATGAAGCATCAGTTGCACAGTGTGATCCAACACGTCCCCACAGTGTGAGTGAGGCCTTGGGCATTGTACCCAACCCCTCAGATTGAATCAACATTTTTGACCACTTTTTACCCCCTTCTGCCCCAGTGAGAGCGCTCCTGGAAGTCAGCTTGTCTGTGTTCACACAGAGAATAACCAAGAGAAGATTGTAGCTGCATTGCAGTGTAGCCAACAGCCCTTTCCCCACTGAAAGCAGATGGGGATGATGCTCCTCTCAGCCCTGGCATTCAGCATTTCTGCAGCCTCTGGATTTTTGTGACAGTCCAGAGAACAGACCACATCTCCATCTTCCCCTCTACACTCTGAGAATAGCTGGAAATTAAGGTTAAAAATTGCCTTGCCTTTGGTATTTATTTTCCTCCGCCTCTCTGTAGGATTCACAGGACCATCATGCCTAGAGCAGCCTCCTGGCACTACACAAGCCTTAGCAGCTGATCACGGGTTTGTGTGCCCTGAAATTGTTCTTGAGATTCCACATAAAGATGCCCGTAGAAGGACTCACAAAAAAAAACCCATAAAACAAAATCCCAAACAAAAAACCCCCAACAACCCCCAAAAATGTGCTGGAGAAAGTTCCCAGGATCACTATTGGAGGGCAGGACAAAGCTCAGCTTGACTCGTGGAGTCTTATGGGGCACTACTGTACTTATGAAAAATGGGTTTGAAATGACTCTTTTTTTGGAAGGATAGCTGAGCAAGAAGCAGCATTGTGACTGCAATGCATCCCTTATTTGCTCTCAGGAAGAGGTATGTGAACTGCAGTGGAAAATGACAGTAGCAGTGTTTGTACAATGCATTGCCACTGCAGGAAATGTGGGTTCTGGTAATAAACTGCCACATATGCAAGGCTAACACAAATTAAGCCTGTGATACACTGAATGTCATCACATTTTCAAACTGAGAGCATCTTGCTCAGAAAAGCTCTTTCATTTTGTGTTCCCAATGCCTTAAAGCAACTCTCCTGCAGCAAACACATCCCAGCACCTGGGCAATGAGCACAGGACAGAATGGAATAGTAAAGAACATCTTTTTTCCCCATTAGTGGTATTTTGCTCCTTCCCACAGTAATTGGAATTCAGAGAGTGTTAATGTTCCCATTCTTATGTTAAAATTAATAGTAGACTGCTGGTATTTCAGCTAGACATTAATTGTATAATATTCATACGACAAATGCTATTAGTTTTAGAAATCTTCCAGATAAACTTATATAAATTTGTCACCACAAATCCATGGAAAAAAAAAAAAACTTGCATGCATATTGATGAGGGCTTTTCTACAGTAATGCCAGAATCCTGAATAGTCCAACAGTAGCTGCCTGCTTCTAAATAAAGGAGAATATCCAGCTGCATCACTTAATTCTTTCAGTCCTTTTTTTTTTTCCTTTAATTTTAAGCCTGTCATTTCTCACGAGTATGTAACACTGAAGAAATTGCCTTCATACGGGGACTTACTTCCCCAGAACAGAACATATTGTGTAACAGGTTAATATTTTACAGCTATTATCTGAATATTATTTGAATTTGAGTGATTAGAAAAGGGGAATACATACCAGTCTACTCCAGGAATTTGGTGCATGGCTGGCATATACTTTCCATAAACAGGGTCTGTAGCAGGAGCTTTCAAAGCCTTTGTAGTTATAGGAACCTCTATGAGCCCAGTTCAGCCCTGATGAAACCTAACTGGTAGCAGCATAACAGCAGCTTTCCAGGGGTCGGGCCTCAAGCTGAGCTACAGGGCTTTACATGGGAAGGAAAACAAAATAATTGCAGACATGTGTCAGGGGGGAAAGATGCAGCTTCACATGACACACCAGCCGTGTCCTACCAGTTACATCCTAGGCCATCCTTGTCAGCCCACATCTCCTCTGGGCCCCCCGCTGCTATTCACACCCACTATGAAGCAAGAACATCCTCTACACTCCACACAGAGGTACTCTTATTTCCCCCACTCTTCCCTCTAACTGGGTTTTCCACACATCATCAACACCTGCATCTTATCTTCATAAACCCCTCAATAGATTGCAAATAAGAGGAGATCCCCAGCTGGCATAAGCTACCAGAGATCCCTTGAAGTCACCTGTCTGAGGATCTTCCTGGATATTCTATTGTGAAAACTTAATAGCATGGGTTTATTGTTACGCTGTTTGCATTAGAGTTACAAGTCAGATGTTAGAATCATTATTCAGCTGTTCCTTAAAGACTGTACCAAAGCTTCTTTTCTTCCAGTCCTCCACCATCTCCTCAGCTCACCCATGACTTACCCAAACAAGCATTTAAAGAGTCAGCTTATTTCCAAGACAAGCATGCAGTTTTAATTCAAGCCTCTTCTCCTGGAAAAGGATACACTGACCTGACTACGAAGCACAAAATGGTTCAGTGGAAAACACACTTAAGAAAGCTTTTTTAAAAAAAAATAAGAATAGGAAGGTGAAACTACTTATCTAGTAACTGAAATGTTGGATATAAGGCAAGTAAGTACTTAGCAGTGTAC
Source organism: Actenoides lindsayi (assembly GCA_025331215.1). Taxonomy (NCBI): domain Eukaryota; kingdom Metazoa; phylum Chordata; class Aves; order Coraciiformes; family Alcedinidae; genus Actenoides; species Actenoides lindsayi. The sequence continues at coordinate 13,735 of WTSP01004295.1, forward strand.
AAAATCATAGGCCTTCACTCTTTACCCATGACTGTTAGACAATGACTTTTGCAAATGCTCTGCAGTGCTTTGTGTAACTTGAGTTTCCCCCATTTCTCTTCATTGTACTCCTTTGTGCAATTCAGATTTGGAAATCGTTCCAGGAAACTTTTTATTAACTCACAAGAGTCCTCCAAGACAATATCCTGTAATTTCCACTAGTCTGAGTCAGACCTAGTCATATCAGCTGAGAAATATCCATGACCTTTCTGTGGTTTTTTTTCTTCTGGTGGCCACAGAAATCCAAAGGAGCTCCTGGACCAAATTCTGCTTCACGATTTTGAAGGGGAAGTTTTTGCCTATTCTTGCAGCCCAGCTGAATTCACACTGAATAATTCCATTCTGTACATTCCCCTTACAGCTTAAAAGGCACCAAGCCTTTCTCTGTCACTGATTACAGGTGGGTAGTCTAACGCAGCTGCATTTCACTGGAAGCGAGGGGACTCCTCTGTGTGATAGCTGGTTTGCCAAGAGCATACAGTGTGAGGTGGGTAAAAAGGACAATATTGCAGACAGCCACAGCAGAACTTTGTCTATCACATCCTGAACCTCCCCTAGCTCAGTTTTAATGTTTTCCCATTATTAGCCAACTCCTCCTTGCCAGGCTGTGCAGTGACGGGAGCACTCGCAGTGTCCCACAGGCAACTCAGCCATCAGATCTTCTGCTTCATTTCAACCCCAGCTCAGCAGAACCCATTTTGAAGAGCAAGAAACGCTGCTACGTTATGGCTGCAGGGGAAACATTAATGAGGATGGCTGTGTTTTCCCATCCTCTCTTACATGGTTGTCACAACTAAGCAGCCAAGGTACCCCGTAGGGGAGCTGCTCTTGATTTTGGAATGGAGTGGTGACACAGGGATGGGGGGACTTCTGTCCCACCAGAGCCACAGGCTATCGGATGAATTTTTGCTGTGATTCTGGCCTGGGCAATCAACTAGGGTCTTCAGGGCAGCCCTTCACACAGGGGGCTCATGTTTTATTTCTGGCAGCCCCTACTGGAGACCATTCACTAATGCATCCAAAACCTTCTCCTGACAAACACACTGCTGCTTCCCAAGAAAGGCAGAAACTCATCCTCTTTTGTTTTCATCCATTTTCACAGTGTACTTCTGCTGAGCTGACTGACATTTGAATAAGCCCCAGGAGAATTATACCTAGGACTTTTCTACTAAATATTGCTGTTGTAGTAGGAGGGTGCAAACACAAGGGAGGCATTTGGAAGAGACTTGTAAACAGTTGCCTTGGTACTACCTAATTAGAGTGTTATATTGTCTGGTGGGATCCACTCCCAGGAATGTGCATAGCCTGGATTAACTTTTCCAGAGCTGGGGTGGTAGACTGTAAGCAGTCAAAATCAGGAAATCATTTGGAAATGCAGTTGGGTTGCTTTTGAATCTCTTTTCCCGGGGGCTTTTTGACTGGTGAGCAGAAAAGAAGCTGTTTTGCCTGATACTGCAGCAGCTGTGCCTGCATAACTGAGGGGTCCAGGTACTTTAATAAGAAAAATTGCCAGTTACCCTCTGTCTGTGGGGTTGCTTATGTGGAAAACAGCAAACCATCTCCAGAGGAGGATATTTAAGTCCTGGGTCTTACTGGTACACTTACTTTTGACCTGTCTGGCAACCTGGGCCAAGTCACTTCTGCCCTTGCTCATGCTCTTTTATTTTCCTGGTCCTGGGGCTCTACAGGTATACTTATCTGTACAGGAGCCAAGGCACACAGCAGGTAATACAAGCACACAGTAACATATCTAAGGAGATTTCAGGACCATGTCATCTGGGTTGCATTTGAAACATCGTTCTCTCAACACTGCCATGGATTCTTTCACAGACCTTATCTATGGTTAAAATAAGCTTGTGCTTTTGGGCTCTTTTTTATGTTCTTTTATTCACCTCACCTATCACGCTTGCTTATGTCAGCACACATTATTCCTCCAGATTTTCCTACACACAGCTATGGAAGAGCCATCAGGTGAGTGTGTTTTGAGCTGCATCCTTCTTCAGTACTAGTCAATGACTTGGTACTTGAGCACAAAATTTTATCAGGTGCCCTCCAGCTGTACTATCAGGGGATACAGTAGTTCTTCAGCTCTGAATACTCTAAGGGAAAAAGGATCCCGATTTTCTCCTCAGTCAGAATTCCCATGAACTTGCTGGAAGTCTTTCCTAGGCAAAGGACTGCTGAGAATTCAAACGCTGGATAGATGTTGTGCATGTAGGAGATACCCTGGAAAAGGAAAGGAAGTGTTCTCATCCCTCAGCAGAGAATCAACAACACTTGGTGATCTTTCCCAAGATCTTTTTCCAAGATTCTTTTCTGCAAAGAATCAGACCTGACTTAGGGTATGTGAGAGGTCTCATTAACACAGTCTAGCCACTTACTGCACATACTAATTGCTTACTTAATGGTATTGCTATCTGATTATTTAATGGCTGTAGCATCCCTTCTGACCATTCTTCTCTACAGGCTTCAGTGTAACAATTTCCAATTAATTAAATGGCTTTGGATTTCATATTACTATTTTAAATAAAGAGAGGTTAAAGATAACTATTTGAATCAAATTGAGGATTCCTGGAATTTTTTGAAGTCTGTTTGCTCAGTTACAGAGGAGAAGTATTGCCAGGTTCTGAATTCTGAATGTACAGAGAGAAAAGTGCTGGGAAGCAGCTCAGCCCACAGAACCAAGAGCAATGTTTCCATGCGGCTTCTGATAACCATCTTTGTGAAAAATTCTAGATTATGTAATTTCAGCAACTTTCCCTGCTTTGAGTTCTTTCCTCTATAATGGCAGTTTAATTGTTGCTTAACATATTTAAAGTGATTAAAAAATTGTCAAAGTACTCAAAACAATAAAGCTGCAAGCAAAATGTCATGCAAACTTGACACCACGGATCTGACTGTAAGCTCATCTAGCATAACGTCCCCTGGAAATTTAATCAATTCCATCATAAATTCTTCTTCTATTGTAATGAGTAGCTGATTGGATTTGCTTTCTGTGAGTTCACACGTGTGAGTCCACCTGCCTTTTTTTGTGGCTTTAACCATCGTATTTTAAAAGGGTTTTCCTCTCGCTCTCTTTACATCATTATGAAAAAAAAAACCCACATGAAGAACAAAAGGAAACTACCTAAGTGACCGTGCAGTGGAAACACTGAAACCAAATACCCTGTCCGCGAAGTGATATCAAATGAACCGAGTAAACAACCTGGAAAGAAAAAGATAAAACCATTCTTCTTGTCTCTTTCAGTTTTAGTAACCTTAGACGTTAGTTTTGACCACAGCGAAAATCAGACAGAAAGGCATTTTGAAGAAGCTTTTTAAAATACATGAGAGGACTCTGGGGGAGATGCTCTCAATTCACCCCAGCGAGAACCAAGTCGGGCTCAGCCAGGTCAGGCTGCATCCTTTGTCCCTCGGAGCCTGGGATGGCAAAATTCGGGTTGTTTGCTTGCTCGGTCTGAAACGATTTCTTTATATTGGTGTTGAGTGAGTCACTAGCCAGGAACTGCATATCATGCGGACCATATGCAGGGAGCTGCAAAGATCTGACTCAGAGATGTAAATCTGTGTCGTGGTGAGGCACCGAGGGGTTTAGCGACACTTTATTCTTTCCACCTTTTTTCCTGATGTGAAGGTGGCAAAAAAAAAACCCTTTTGTCATTTTAGGGATGTTGACGCTGGGAGAAATCGATTTCTCTTTCTGTGGTCGCGATCAGAGGTGCGTGGAAAACGTGCCGGAGCTCGGATGCTCCCCGGGTCACATCGCCTACAGAAAAATCCCCGGAGGTCTCCGGCGCTGCGCTGAGCGGCAGCGAGATGATACGGGAATCCGATCGCTCGCATTCCTCTCGCCGGGACCACCCACATCCGATGGGAGCCGTGGAGGCATGGAAATCATTTTGCTTGCGTGCGTGTGTGTCTGAGAGCGTAACCTCAGAGCTACGAGAGCTATGCTCAATTTCGGGGCACTAAAAGCTAAGGCCAAGCCACCAACCCATATCTGGTCCTCAGCCAGTTGGGGATGGCTTGGGCGGGGGTGGGGTGTGCCGAGAGGTGGCCAGTGCTGCCCAGCCCCCATGGGGTGCCAGGGGGGTTGGTGGTGGGAAACACCTGGGTGGCTTTCCCCAGCTCCTTGCCCTAGGGCTGCCCTTGCCGTCCAGCACCCATGGGTCTCCCTCCGGGTCCCGATCCCGCCCGGGCGAGACTCCACTCCGGTTTTTAGGACGCCGCATATTTTGCTCATGACATATGGACCGTCTGGGGGTTCGTGCCAAGAGGTGGGGTGGACTTTTGCTTTGGGAAACCTGGAGCCTCATTGAAAAACCCTCATTCATCCAGAGCAAAGAGAAGGAAGAAAAAAAAAAAAAAAAAAAAAAAGCCAGCTGCAATGCCTGCAGGCAGGCTCTGCTCCGCTAGAAATAGACGCTGTTTATTTTACACCAATTTACCGCACCGTGCCACCGAACCGCCGAGCAGATTTCTCCGGGTGCGGGCTGTCTCCGCCTCAGCTACCTGTGCTGATGCCAGGGGGTTTTGCCTCGATTCCTTTGTTTTGCTTTGACATGTGGAATTATTGTCTGATAAAATCTTCCAGGCTGGGATGCTGAGGGAGAAGGAAATGAAAGGTGTAGGGTGTTAATGGGGACCGCTCCGAAACAGTGGCTTCTTCACGTCATTTGCAAAGCCTCGAGACAAGACCACAGGTAGGCATCCTGTTGACAAAGGCTTCCTTAGCATCAGCAACACTGTGTTCAGTGCCTCTCCTGTACCCAATTGCAGCGGAGAAGCTGCCGCAGGCTTCAGCTGGACAGAAGAAACCTAAAAGATTTGTTCACCTCTTAAATTTAAAAAATTAAAATCAGGCCAGAGAGCAAAGTGATTCTGAAAGAAAACATCATTTCTAATGCCTTGTGTCTCCTTGCTGAGGGCTGACAGGGCTGCCTGAGGTCCCCTTACGTTGCTTAAGGTTGGGTCCTTGGTCTTGCAGCTACTACAAAAACCTGTGCAAGAGCTGCTTGAGGCCGGACTGTTGCATCACGCCCATAAACTGCAGATGAATTTTGCATAACTCCCCAGTTGTAATTCTGTTGTTACGGCATGCTCTGGGTGTCTGCAATGGCTCCTCCGAGGAGTACACGCTCAGAAGCTTTCCAGAGGCTGGAGAAGGCAGAAGATCTTAATCTTGGTGGTGCTGTTCCCACCAGAGCAGAAGGGGTTGTGCTCTGGGGCTGTGCAGAAACTCACTCGGGGTTTGCTGTAAGCTCAGAGAATTTCTGGGCTATCCTAATTGTTTTTCTGCTTCTCCCTGTCCCTCAAATGCTGAGCAGACCCTAGCGGAGTGAATGCAGGCTGCACATCTGTCTTCTCTGCCAGGGAAGCCCATTACTCTGGAAGACACTCAAGTGGCCACATCTTTCCAGAAGTCATGACAAGGAGGTATTAGTGCAAGGCTGAAAATCAGATGGTGGCTGCTGCATCCAGGGAGATGCACAAGAGCAGGTAGAGACGCCCCACCATGCACAGGGTAAGAGGAGGTTGTGATGCCTGTGTGCCTCCGTCCTCCCATGCCCTGTTAGGGGAACTTGCCTTACATTTTGCCACTCCTGGGACAAGAAACTGGAGACTGGGGGAGCTCCCTGGCAGACAGAGTGCAGTACAGGTTGGGTAAGGCAGAGTGATGTGCAACAGCAGAAATAAAGAAGATGAGGGGAAGAGCAGGAGCTACAGGTCTGGGCACAGTCATGCCTTTGGTAGGAATTTTGCAAGTCCCTGTCTGCATAGTGTTGTTGTTGATTTTGCCATCTTTGATCCAGGTAAACAGGACTTGTGTGCACAATGAAAACAAACAAGCCAGGCTGGAAAATATCATGAGTCAATAAGGCTCTTTCGGTGCCTCCACCTTTCTTAACCCCAAGTCAGCAAATGCTTAAGTGCTTGGCAAATCAAGGGAAGAGCCCAGGACTCAAAGCCTGGGGCAGCCCAGCCTCCACCGCTGGGCTCCAGCCACCTTCTCCTGGTTAATTAAAAGACCATCAATGGAACACTTAAATACTGGGCAATCAGCTCTGTGTTATGAATAATTGCACTGACACTGCTGGAAAGCAGGTTCCCTCTGCATCTGAGCCTGCCACTGACTGCAAAGAAGAATCCTCCCAAACTACATTTCTGGGTCAGCAATCCACTGTTTTGCACTTGCTGCAGAGTAGCAGCTCCCTGCCCGTGCTCCTTCTCACCTGGTCCATGTGGATAGCACCAGCCAGAACTCACACTTCGTTACAGCGCAGAACCCTTCGTGTCCATCTGGAGCCATCTCTCAGGACGATGCGAAGTTTGGTTGTTTCTTAAAGTTCTCTGCAGTAGGCTGATGAAAAAAAAAAAAAGGGGGGGGAATCTAAAAACCATTCTCTCTTTTTCTCTTTTACTTGGGCTGCATCACTTCCTACATTATTTTTATGACAAAGCACTCACGCTTTCTGACATCAAGACAAACGCTGGCAACTTTCCAGAGCCGGGGAACTGCACTGCATGTTAAAAGCTGCTCTGGCTGTCTCCTGGTGTGAACGGCAGTCAGGTGGGGTGGAGGGAGGTTTTCCTGACCACCAGCTCTACACCCTCTAACAGGCTCTCGCAGCTCTGCCCCTCGATACGTAGCTGAAGTCCGCAGGCTGGAGTGCTCAGGACATCAGCCGTGTGTTATCACCACAGCACAGACCAGTTCCACACCGTCTGGGTGCTTTAAATCTAGTCCTTGCAGTCTTTCTCAAAACACACTCACCTTCCCCCTGGTTAAGCCAGAAGAGTCTGGCTTCTCTGAGAAGCATTTAATAGCTTGTAAACCTCTCTTTTTTTTTAACTTTTTTTTTTCTTTTAGCTCTGAGGACAGTAAAAGTCAAACACGCACTTCTCATCATTAATCCTTTTCTTTATCTGTAGGCAAAAACTGTGACGCTCTTCTCCTCTGACTGCAGAGGCACCAGTGACTTCATCCTGCTGAAGCTGCACAGCACCCCAGGCAAGGGTCCAAGGGACCCGGGATGGAAACTCCCAACACATGCCCGACACAGAACAGTGCTCCCTCCTGAGCCCAGAGCACGTGGGACAGGTCCCTGCCCAGCATCACCCTTCCCCATGGGGATCTCATGTCCCAGCTTTTCAAAAAGCAAATCCAAACACCACTGGGAGCAGCTTGTCCTTTCCAGCATGGTCCTGGCAGCTCTCTCTGCCCTCCTAACTCGCACCCAGGCTCTCTCTCCCCTTGTACACTTGGCTGTTTTTACAGACCCTGGATCAGCAACATGCCCCAGTTGATCAGCCCTGTTCCTTAACAGGCTTTTCTTAACGCCCTGATACCTCAGTGATGGCCTCTCTCCAGAGACAACCCGAAACCTTCACCTCTCATGTGGCAAGAGGGAATATTGTGATGAAGCCTCAAGATCTCAGGAGGAAAAGGTAAACAGAAACTACTCCAATAAACCAAGGGTGGGTGTCACCTCAGCAGGCTGCTCCCCTCCCCATGATATCCCACGGGCACTTCCATTATTTCACTCACAGGGAAATGCTGGCATCTAAATGGCTTTGTAGCAATTTTTTTTTTTTAATTTATTTCTTCAAAGTAATCATCAGTATTGAATATTTGGGAACCTACAAAGAGAATTCAACCCCTGCATATATTTTAAATTATATGCTTTTTAAAATAAATGAACACGAGGCACTGAACGATTTCTCGTTTCTGAGTGGTTTTGAATAGACAATAAAAAAACCCAAGATACCAGATACCATTTTATTGCAGAATATAAATTAATCTCAATTTAGCTAAGCAGAGAACATACCACTCAAAAATTAAATTCTGGACTCTTAAAAAAGTAATTAAATTATTAAATAACATAACTACTAATAAGGATGTCCCACAGAATTATCTCTGTTTTCATCATATGTAGCTCTTAGAGGCACTTTTGATTATTCATCTCTGACAGTTTCTTGTCTGGGAAGGGGAAAACAACAAAAAAAAAAAAACCAACACAAAATAATTCCACCAAAAAACTCCAAAACAAAACCAAACTGAACCAAATCAGCAACAACAAAAAAAATCTACCACCCCAGATTTTTTTTTTCCATATGAAAAAACCTTGCCCACAAATGAAATCAAACGTTTTTTATTGCATTGCTGAAATTAAGTAACATTATTTCTACCCCAAAAGTATCACATGTAAAAGTATGAAAAGTCTAATGGAAAGAGAACAGTAGAACTGCTCTCCTATTTGCAATATTTGCTTTATTCTTTGGAACAATTTTACCATTTTCAGTAGAAATATTTGTCTGTCCATATCATGAAGAGCCATTAATTGTAATTAGTTCCTCAGCAACTACTTTAATCTTTTCTTTTAAAAATTAAATTGTTTTTTAAGTACAGATTTACTGTAAAACTTCTCTAGACCACCATCAGTTCTTAGTTTTACAAATGATACATCAATTGACCAGAGAACCTACAGATAATTTTTTTTTTTTTTTTTTAGACTAACAGAATATTTTAGTGTTTTCTTTGTTTCCTCTAGAAAAACAATGGGGTTTTTTTCCAGTTTAGGATTTTTGAGGGAATAGCCAGTAAGTGAAATTAAAGCTATTACAGTTTCCAATGGAGCTGTGCAAAGGCTTTGTGGAGAACAATGCCGTACCTGGGCTATTCACAAAGTGTGTTTTCCATCGAGCGTAACCAGAATTTATCTGAAAAGGGGCATCAGGCTTTGCTTTGAGGCAGATCTGATTTCCACCTCAGTACTACTACAAGAGTAAATCAGGTGTAACTTTGCTGCACCCAGTGGTGCTGAATTTGTGTAAAATCTCTGTAAGGAAAGCTAGAGCGTCGCTGCTTTAGAAATGTACTTGTTTTCTTATCAGGAATCCAACCTGCAAAACTGATTTTCTCTGATAATCTTTAACTCCCTTGAACTTGTGCCCTTTTATTTTTAAAGCCCAGAGCTTGTTGCTGTGTTCAGCCTCCAGATTTTCAATTTCCAGCCTCCACTCCTGATGCATTTTAACCCTGCGCAGTAGTGCTGGGGAGATTGCTGACGTTGACCCTGGTGCTGCGTGGACCGGTTGGGGAGGCAGTCGAGGGGGAGGCTGTGGGGTTAACACAGTTTAAACCTTCATTTCGAGAACTTGTTCAGATTTTAGTATGTGTAAAATACTTGCCTGGGGTAGGACTTCTAATTCCTGTTCTGCACCCTAGTTTTCATTTACAAGAAAAGAGGTCCCGGTTACTTCTTTTTGAAGCCAGCCAATGCCAGTCAATTCACAGGCAGCAAAGGGTTTTTAGAAAGAACAAATTTTGGCCCCCTGTATCCATCACATGGGTAACCAGTAACCAGCACCATGATAGAAAAAAAAAAAAAAAAAGAAAATTCTGAGTGATTTTGAACATGTGTTACAAGCAGTAACCAAAATGCCAGTTGTTAAAGAGCGGCCGTGGCTCTCCTGACAGCAGGGGTCTGCCCTGGCCCCGGAGAAGTCGATCCAATGGCAAAGAGTACGCCTGGTAGGCTTCAAAAAATACAGGAAGACGTGGCAGACTTAGCCTGTACAGCTTTCTTAGCATACTTTGTTTCTTTTTAATTGTATAAATTGGGTTGTACACGTGAGGAGTCTTATAAACCTTGCGCTCCGATACCTGCGCACAGTCCTTACGCGGCATTACCGGCCCTCGTTAGGGTTATTAGGGGAACCGCCGGAAAAACCCGCTACGAAATGCGATGCCAGTGCCCCAGAAGCTGCACAGACTCCGAGCCAAAAAGGATAATCCTTGAATTCCCCAACCTAAATAAATCACAGTGTTTTTCAGGAGCCGTTTGCAGGATTGAAAAGATTTGCTTAAGCTACTATTTTGGTTTGAAATTTGTAATGGCCAAACTACTGGCTCGAATGAAAGTAAACCAGAGTGATACCTTTCTCTAGAGTCAGTTTGATTTTTTTTCCCATCAGAGTTTTATTATATGCATTTTTGTTATATATTATATATACCCTAATTATTACATTTATTATATATCATAGAAAAATATTTAGGCTTGCATCAAAATGGGAAATATGAATATTAATATTCTGCATTACAGATCTTTTTCACAATCTGAAAAAAAATACAACTGAAAGAGTAAAACTAATGGATTTAAATTCACTTCCTTTTTCGCAAGTAACTTTTCCATCTGCTATGCATTTTTCCCATTGACTCCTGCGTTTCCCGATTGCAGCCATGACCAGGGTCAGAAACAATAAAATTCAATGAGAAAGGACAATTCCCAGAGCTTTCTGAGCCAATATTATCTGCCTCAGAGGTCGGGATCACTCAGATAGAGATCAGCACGATATCAGAACTTTCGGTTCTTTACCCAAACAGCTGAGTCTTCTCCAGCTGGCCCATCACAGCTCAATAATCATATAGAATTATATCAGTGATGCTCATTCATATTTCACAGGCTATAATAAACACAGCAAAAATTAGATAAGGTTCCATTTGAGGTTAAATGTTTCCATGAGATAATAATTTCTGTTTATAACAAGAAAAAAAAAAAAAGACCATTGCTCTATTTTTAAAACCTAATTTAAACCCGGTATCCAAAATATCAGTTCACAACAGACCATGAATGAGACAGGATTGTGCTCTTCATAGTTTTGAACATAAATGAGGGTGTCGGGATCCCTGCTGAGCAGAGGCTGAGTGAGAGGGACCCAGGAGCCTCCGTGCTGCCCACACTGCAGGTGGTTTTCGTTGTATCATCGCCAGCAAGTCTCCCGAGAACAGATTTTCCTGCCCTGTCCAGAGCAGAGCCTTTACATCCCTGTGCCACATTCTGGTTTGTCTCCAAAACTTGAAGTCGTCCCAAGGAAAAGGCACCACGTCCCTTTCCACTCCCTTGCAGCCGCGTAGGGGTTTTGTGGTCCAGCCCTTGGGCACCTTCTGCCAGAGCCACGGCGAGGGTGGGACATTGCCCGCTGGGACCTCACCATCGCATACCAGCACGGCAAGAAAAACAGGGGGAAGTGGAAACACGGAGCTCACACTGGGAGGGAGGCAGCCTCTGCTGCCAGGGAGCTCACCAGGGGCTGTGGGCACGTGGGAATGGGCAACATCTGCCGAGAAGTGAAGGCTCAAAAGCTGGACTGTCTAGTGTGCTAGTAAATGTTGCTATTTGTCAGCAGGAACCTTCAAACAAACACTTAGAAACGCACCCCCATCGATGACACCAAAACATGAGGCTATTTGGAGCTGGAAGCGATCAGGAACCGAACAGAGAGAGCAGTGCTGCTGTCTGACTAAAGAAAAGCAGGACCACAGAGTTACCATTAACTGCACCTCAGCAGCGTGTCGAAGGCTCAGCTGAAGTTTGAGCTGCAACGCGCTGGGTGCTGAGCAAATGCACCGGCAAAACGCAGTCCCTTGCTGAGAAGAGCTACCCAGTTTGACCAGAGAGTGAGAGGTAAATGCATTAGTCTTGTTTTTGCAGTTTGGAAACAGCAGCAACAGAACATTTGCAGGTGGTTTTCCCCAAGGCCCTACTAAAAGTCCAAGATGAAGGTTGAGCAGAGCTCCGAGGTTGTGCACAGCACCATGGGCACCCATCTCTTCTCCTTACACTGAGCTTAGATCTGCATTTCCTGCCCTCTCCTTGACTTCAGTAGATTTTTAGGGCACACAGAGTGTAAAACTTCCATAATTACAGGCACCAATGTGTTAAAGAGCACTCCAAATGCTTTCCTCTGGTTTTGCACTGGAGCAAGAAGACACAGCCTGTTTTCCCTAAACCATGTGGTTATTTAGCCATTCCTGCCTACAAAGCTGTACCTCCTGGTTTTATGCCATGTTGCTTGTGAGCCATAAGCTGCACTCTTGTTTCAATGAGAAAACATTAACACAACTTGCTTTTGTTTCTTTTCAGACACGGAACATTATACTAGCCAAAAAGTGCCTTTTAGAAGCATAGCTTTGCTTGTGGAAGAAGGCTATTAACACGTTACCCCACCCTCCAGCAACTATAATTCCTTGTGCCATTAAGACGGTGTCATGGGCTGATAGTGAAATAAATACCTATGAGAACACATTCAGTAAATTATTTTGCAGGGTGAATTTGTTACGAGTGTGTGCTTTAGCCCATCTGCCTCAGAAAACTTAGGCAAGACAACAGGGGCTGATCCTCCTCTCCCTGGTGTGGACAAAAAGGTTTCCTGGGAGAGCCAGCAGGTCCCATCAGGAGGGAGATCTGCTGCTGCCAACCCAGGCACAGGATGGGGCCCAGGCCATGGCACAGACTCTCTTGCTGCTCTGCAGACAGAGCAGGCGTGAGGCTTAAATCCATGCTGTGCAGGACAAACCTACGTAACTGCAGGTGGAAACCAGCTTTCCATCGCAGGAGTGAAGAAACCTCGGATAACTCCAGCAACCTGACCGTGCTAAAAACTCCACTGAAGGACCCCGGAGGGGATGGTGGGAAGAAGGCCCTGTCCCTCCAGCCTCTGCTCTTGGGCAACGTGTGGTTTTGCTGATTACTTTTTGGGAAAGCATAGAGCCACTTACTGAGTGTTCCCATGAAAATCTCCAATTCCAGAAGTTTTGTAGAGCCAGATAAGCTCGGAAACATGAAGCCAAGGTTTCCAAATCAGACAGCCAGTTAAGTGCTTTCAGAGTTTGCAATCTGGAAGCTCTGTCTGTAGAGACAAATGATCAAGCTGCTCTCCACTGAGGAGCATCAGAAGCAAAGGGCTCATGCTTAGCTAAGGGCACATGGTGCACAGGCTAAGAGGGTAACTCTGGAGGTTTTTTCTGGAGGTAACACTACCAGGAAAATGAATAGAATGAATAGAATGAATATTCCCCATGGCGTGTTTTCATCCCTCCTTCCAGTGAGATGTAGCTAAAAGAGACCATCTTCTGTCAATACCTGAAAGAGAATCAAGAATCATGGAAGTTAAGGCTTCCTTCCAGAAACATAAAGCCCGTTTGGCCGAGGGAAGATTTCCAGGCAGGATGTAGCTGCCCATTCAAACAGGGAGTGAGCTGAGGGGGGGATTTCAAACATTTAAGCATCGTTTAAATTGCATTCAATGTGGCTTTGTTTCAAAGCAGACAGGTAATGGGAAAGTTACACACGGCCCAGTTTGGAACTGGAAACAGCCCATATGTTTTTCACAGTACCCTCCCACCAACCATGCTTGCTAGCTCAGCCCATCAAATCCCTCCCTGACAAAAGAAAAATCCACACAGAAATCCTTTCCCCCAACCCCCCCTGGGGCATACTGGGGGCCGGATCCGGAGCCCTGGGGTGGGTTCCCACCCCTCCTGGCAGAATGGAAATCTCCTGTGGGAGATTTTACACTTCCAGGTGAACAGGCTCCACTAGGTGGGAAACAGAAAAATCCTCAGCAATTTCCTCAGCTTAACGACTTTTAATTGGATGGCATTGATTATTTTAGTGATGAAGTATACTTGGAATATGGAGACAACACAAAAGCATGAATGAAGATTAACTCTTTTTTCCAACCCTAGAAAATGTTAAAAAAGAGTTAGCAGAGTATTTGAAAATATTTTTAATAGTTTGGGACAACTAAATTTAGCTAAGCTGCAGATAGGCCTCTCTTTATTACAGCTAGAGTTACCATGGCAACATGCTACAATTATTTATCGCCATGACGATCCACTGTAGATTTTTTAAATGCATTATCTATTTTTGTTTGCATTGTCATTCCTGCCAGGGGAGGGAAGACACCAATTTGGAGCACTGTGAAATGGTCAACATTTCATCCAGGCGATCACAGGGTGGAGGCTGGGGGAGGTTTTAAAACGAGCAGCAGTAAAAACCAAGGAACAACCACTCTCAGGATTATTTTTTTTCTTTTTTTTTTTTTTTAATCTAAAATAGGTTACTGTTTCTAACTGACAAGTGAATAGGAGCTTGTTCTTTGCCAGTCTTCCTCCTGACTGCTCTTTGATAAGCTGAGATACCAGAAACGAATGTGAATGAATGAAGTTCTGCAACACCCATGAACTGTTATTATCTCTGCCACAGAGGAAGGGAAACGTGAACGAGTTATATTAGGCAACTTCTGTAAGGTCACCTCGCCAGGCAGCGATAAGGAGGCGATTAGGACCTGCTTCCTTGGCCACATTCTCCAGTGTGGCGGCAACATCGCGATTACGGTGCTGCTGTCACAAGCGCTCTGCGTCTTTATTATACATACCAGGGCAGGGGAAATTGGAAAAGCCTGTCCATCCCCAGTTTGCAGGAGAAAGAGATGGATATCTGCTGTGTGCTGCAGCTCCAGTTGTTTAGCTCTGACAGTACAGGCGCCCCACCAGCTCACTAGTGCTTGTGGGATTGTTTCTGTGTGCAGAGTAGGTTTTCACTGACCTCGTTCAGTCCACATCAGTGTTTCAGGGCTTTGGTAGCCAGGAGGTCCAACCCGGAGATGTCTTGCCCTGGCAGAGGCACAGCAGACCTCCCTCCATCCCAGAGCATGGCACGTGGGCAACCCTGTCTCGTGCAGGAAACACACCACCCACCTCTCTTTGTGGGAAGATGCCTGAGTGGAGCGCACGTGCTTGAGGAAAGGATGGTGGATATTGTTCTGACACATCCAAATAATGCTCTGATGATCTTGTCCAGAGTGATGGTTAAGTAAGCCTAAGGAGGACTTGAAAAGAACTCCCTTTGTGGCTCTCTGACTAATGAAAAGCCCTTTATATAATCCTGCAATCAACTGCATGGGGCTGCTGGGACGGGTAATTGGGCTACGAACGGGCTCCATTTACAGGAGATTATGTAATTTACCATTCTGTCATGGTCTGCTCCCAAAACTGTGATTCTTTCTCTAAAGTTTGCATTGCCAGAGATACAAGTAATGATCAAGACTTGGCCCCTCACATCTTAGATCATGAAGAGGACCTTTCCAGGTGCAGCCAGTTTGTATCACACCTGACTCCCTGGTGCCCTAAGCAGCAGCCAGGGGCAGCTCCTGGCGGAAGGTTTCAGAGTTTTGCTCTTGTACAGCACGCGTAGATGTGAAAGTGATGGGCACTCAAGAAATGAATAGACAGGCGAGATAGAGAAATAGGAGGAACATTGTGACTCGGACTGTATCCTGGCTTCTTTCTTATCAGTGAGCATCCCCTGAGGGCTTTGCACAGCAGGTAAAATAAGAAAGGTATTTTAGGCGAAGGCAGTGCCTCGAAATAAAAGAGGACATAACACACAGAGGTAGAGAACGCTACATTACACATCCAAACACTTGTCTGGCAGAGAATTTGCAGAGCTGCTTGAATTAACAAAACGTTAAAGGTTAAACATTAAATGTTACTTGTATTAAATGAAATGTTCAGGGTCTAGAGACAAGCCATGATTGCCCACTAACAAATGCCAGTGACAGCTAGTGAAACTGGGGAGAAAATCTCACCAGCATTACACATTGACAGAGATGCCCTGGAGAAGCAAGAGCCATTTTGAAATACCTTTGTACTCCTCTGAATCAAACCCACATCATTTTAATGCTTGAGCACATGGCCTATACTGAAAAACAAACAAACAAACAAACAGGAACCAAATCACTTATATAGCAGTTTTGAAGTGATAAACCAGCAAAGACATCTTCCTGCTAAGGGAGCTCTTGGTTCACACATCTCCTGCTCCCCAGGCTAATTAGAGCAGATAGTGCTGGTGCTTGCCTCTGGTGTTTGCCTCTGGTGTCTCCTGGTACTTTATGCCACAAAGCAGCCTGGTATTTGCTGCTTTAGAGGGTGTTAGAACCAGGTCTGTACTCATTAGCAAAAAAATCCCAGGACAACAGGCTTCCCACCCCTCTAGTGCCAAACACGCACCCGGGAACATCCAAGTGGAGAAGAGTTTTTAAAATGGCCTCAGCAGTGACTCAGCCATTGGCTTCCTGGTCCTTATTCAGGGGAGATTCACGTGGCAGACAAGCACAGTGCTGTTCTGTGTCCCCAGGACTGGGCAGCTTCATCTTCACCATTACCCCCGTGGGTACCAAACAACTGCAAAGAAGGCAGCGTTCCCCAGAGCTGACACCATCATTTGCAAACTCAAACTGGTGTGTGAAAGATGGGGGGAGAGAACAAAGGGAGCGGGATGAAAGGGGGTCACAATAATCCCAGAGGGATTTAACATGGATTTGGCAGGTGCTCAGCTTTCAGGGTGGTGATCTGCTGCTGTCAGGTGTACGTGGAGTAACAAAAAAACCCTGACCATCTCCAAGGCACAGTTTAGTCTTGGGCTGAGATATTAGGACTAGCTATAAGCAGGCTCTGTGCCATGCTTTGCCATGGGTAATTCATCCCTCTTCTCAGAAAGGCTGTTGGTCCTGTGAATGTGGCCGTGGGACTTGCTATGCCTGAGCAGAGCCAGACAGACATTCCCAGCAGACATTCGTGCTCTATTTACAGTAAGACTGTTTCCAAAAAGGGGGATCTTGCTGTAGGTCAGCATTGCGGGACCAATAACCAAACTGAACAATAACAAAACAAGACTAAGAGAGGCTTGCTTTCCAATCCTGTTTCTGAGGAGATGGTTCCCTACCTTTGGCACATGCTGTGGCACAAACACTCCTTCGGAGCAGTACATGGTTCCACCTGCAAAGCCCTATGCCGTGTCCTGTGGCAAATCAACTGAGATGTTTGGCTGTAGCAAGCCCCAGAGCACTGCTGCTATCGTATCAGTAGTCCCTGGGCAAAAAGATTTTAGGAACTGCTGGCTTAGGCCAGAGAGGTTAACAGTCCTTGGTTTAGTACTTCTCCTGAACCTTCCAAGGTTGAGCCACTGCTGAGCAGATCCACTCTTTGGCTTTTTCCCCTGTGTGAAACACAGGTCTGAGTACAAAAATCCACTGGTGACTGCTAACAAAAGCCTAAGAAGCGTTTGCAGAAAGCCTGAGCACAACCAGGCTCTCTCAGAAGTGTTTGGGGGGTAATGGTTGGGTTCCACCAAAAACCAATCTCCTTTGCATCTGGCAGTGGAAATATCACTTGAAGGGAAAGAAAGAGACAGGACCAAAACTGCTAAGACCTCTTAGAGTTCATTGATGCTGCAAAAGTCCACGGGCAGAAAGAACAGGAGCATCCCTGTCGTCACAGTTTGAGACCCTGAGGATTCAGAAGGTGAGTTGGATCAAATGAGTTTTCCCTGATTTTGCAGGTTTGATGCCAGGATGGGGACAGGTTGAGCACACCCCTGATGTTGATACCCAGGGGAACACGAGGCCACTTTAGCAACACAAAGGCCCTGAGATGGCAGCTGCAGCACAAGGCTGTACAAACGAGAGCTCAGCAAGTCACTATGTCCCCCACATTACTCAGTTGTTGTATGGGAAACCGCAGCTGTAGCTGGATTGTATTTTATGAGTTTTGCAGGACAAGAAAATCTATGAGGAATTAGGCTCTTTTACTAAGCACTGCAAACATGCAAAGTAAAGAACAGTATCTCTCTCCAGCTACTTACGAAGAAAGAGTAGGATTTCAATAGGAAACTGGAAACACTGGTATATTCAGAGATTTTTTTCACAGGTGACACACACACCGGAGTGTTTTCTTTGCTCAGAGTATTTACTGATGTGAAAAACAAAATCCTTTTTGTAAAATCAGACACACAGTCTTTGGAAAGGTGTTTTCTAAGAATTAAATGTGTTAAAGTCCTGAGTCGGTCTCTTGCATCAGATGCAGGAGGACAGGTTTAGTTTTAGGATAGGTCTGAGGGATTACAAGGAGCCCTCTGATGTTTCTCGAGTGATGAATTATTTCAAGGAACAACCTGGGCTATCGCAGCCCCTGTGTCACGGTGGCAGGGTGAGAGAGGAAGACTTTTAAATGTTAATTAGCAGGGAAGAGCTGTCTTGCACACTAACCACAAAGATCTCCGGTGATGGCAGGAGGCAAAGGAGAGCGATAGAGCATTTCATTTGTAATGCATGTTTTTATTTCACCTTGGAGATCTGCTCGCTGATGGATTTGGCATGCAGATAATGAAACTGCATTGCTGTAGGATTCCTGACTGCAAGGTGCTTAAGCACAAAAGAAGCCTGTAGGAAACCTCCTAGCAGGGGGCAGGAAGCATGGCACTTGGCGGGGATTATGGGAAGAGGTAGCAGGAGAGAGTTGTACCTACAAGCAGGTAGAAGCAGCAGAGGCTGATGAGGCACAGGCTCCAGGCAGGTGAGGGGAGGGTGAAACGGCAGAAAGAGGGCAAAGCAAATCCTACAGAAGTAAGACAAAAAGGATGAGCTGGGCGACGGGGCCAGTTTGACCTTACTGTTGCTTGCTTTTTCACACTGAGCTCTCCTAAGCAAATCCCCTCACACACCATCGCCATCAAGTTGGGAGCAGTTTCCAGGCATCCAGCTTCACTTCCCATCACAGACACCGTTTTCATTAAGAGGACAGAAGTGCTACGGCTCTACTCAGGCAGTTTTGGAAACAGGGCCAAACTGGGGGTGTGGTTCTTTTCCATCCCACCCCAGTGTTGTACCTTGCACCTGGGAGAAGCGGGTGGGGAACGCTGCCTCGCCGGAGCAGTTACAGCTCTAGAACTACACGTGGTTTCGCTAGGGTGGTCATGTACCAAAAGCCACACTCAACGGCCATCTGCTCAGAGCAGACCTCTCCTACCACTCTGGTTTGGTTTCCTCCACTGGGATCAAAGTCATGCTGCCCCCAGGAAGGATGCTGGTGGGGTAGTGCCATCCTCCACCCCGAGCCAGAGGGCACAGCTCAGCTATTTCTTGGGTTGCAACAAAAAACACCTATAGGCCCCCCTCAAATGGTATAAATCAGGAACGACCTCACTGACAACAGAAGGGCCAAATACAGTGTCGGGAAAGAATGAAGCCAAATGTTCACGCCTGAATCTTTCCCTCTAGTTAAACTTAAATTTTAAAAAACCACTAACACATGGGCAGAGGCACCAGCTGATAACAAGTGCTGGGCTGGTGCAACCAGCAGCTGCATCTTGCCTCAGGGGCAGTTCGACTGACTTCAGTGGCTGCATTTTGCTCAGTTGCACAGAGTTTTTTAAGTGCTCTTTGATCCCAAGATGAAAAGTACTGTATAAATGTAACGTTCGCCTGTACAATTGTCTGTCTGTCAATCCCCAGAGCATGGGCTGCAGCTTGCTTATTTTCTGTGGTTAAGGGGAACCGCAGTTACAGCACTCCTGCATGTTTAACACTGTTTCACAGTCCCTCTTGGCTTCCCTTTTCATCCTTCTGGACCATGTTTCGACTCTGATTTCCAGTCTCCTGGACGGAGATTGTTATTGAAATGCAGCACTGGAACGCTCCGTGCATCCCAGCCACAACAAACCTCTGCAGGAGAGCATTGCACTGGGGAGGGGGTGGCTCTGAGTGACCATGGAGTATTCAGGCTTTAAACCCAGCCAGGTTTGCTTCCTTTCTGTAGATCTATAGACTATTCCTATCTACTATACACAACAGTGGCAATAGGGAAAGGGGAGGGGGCAAGAAAGGAGGTATAAGAATGTAATCTGCAGAACCAAATGCAAGGGCTATAATTAACCAGGTAATTGCAGTATTTTCATGGAGTGTCTGTAAATATTACCTCTATTTCTAAGTATAGTACTTTGGACCACGTATCTTATCGTGAAACAAACCATCAAATAGAAAACACATCCACTTGACTGCAACCTAATGAATATTAGGTCAGTTAAAATGCAAACGGACTACATTAATCTGCAGTTGTGTACCAAGAGATGTTGGTGTGATAATCTAATGAAACCCTTCGAATAAACACCCACCAGGGGAACGGCGCAGAGGAGAACCAGAGCCTGCACCGAAGGGGTTGTGCCACTGCGGGAGGAGGTCCCGGGGAGCAAAGGGAAACGAGGGGGGACTCTTGCAGAGCACAGAGGAGGATGCAAGGGCTGAGCGGGGCACTCAAGCAGTGCCTTGCAGAGAGCCTTGCCCCTCAGAGGCGGCCCTGAAGGACCTCGGCCGGGACACCACGGCTGGGCTCAGGCCTCCGAGCGAGCGCGAGGCAGGCGCAGGCTCGGTGGGTGGCCCTGGGCTCAGGCCGGGTCCTGCCTGCCCTGCTGCTGCGTCCTGCTGCTCTCTGGGAAAGCTGTTGGTTGATGTGACAGCAGCTTGCAGCGTTCCCAGAAATGCTGTCTCGGTTCCCTGAGAAATGCAGAGCTAAACGAAGGGGTCTCAGTCCTTCTTTCAATGCTTTGGTTCCTCAGTCAGATACTTTGGGGGTTCTGAAAACTGGAACGCTCTCTATTCCTGCCTTTCACAGATCCCTTCGCTTCCTGTTTCATGCGGGCAAGGTCAAAATGATCATTGAAACAGTTCATCTGAGGAGCTGACCCCAACAGGAATGCGGGGGCGTGAGCTGTTGATGACGGGGGAGCGTGTCTGACCTCCCCAAGCTGAAGCTCCCCTGTAAGAGCTACACACACACCTCCCCTCCAGCTCGGCACGAGTGCTTTGAGCTGCTGCCCCACGGTCGCGGTGGCAAGAGGGGACTCCCTCTGACCTGCACGGTTCCGGCGCTGTGTTCCCAGGGGATCACAGTAGCTAACTTAGTGGTGTTGACATAAGAGATGCCCTTGAAGTGGGATTACAGGACATGCAATGAATTTAGGGGGGGGGGTGTCTATTAATTTGCCCACATGATGTGTCATACGACTGCCTGCTAAGTTTACATCAGCTATTCACAGTAATATCAGGTGCACTTTATCAGATTCAGCATTAGTCACCTCGGAGTGAAACAGCAGAGAACCAACTGTTAAGGGCTAATAAAGTAACAGCTACAATGATAATGGGTGGCAGTAAATGAGAGTTGTGTTTGAGGTGTTGCATGTCAGCCAAAATCCAGGCAGAGCCGAGTCAGACAAACAAGCGATGGGAAGGTCAGGCAGGGTCATGCCAGCACAGGCCAAACAGGAGCTGCTCAGGGGTTACAGCCACACTGGTGACCCAGCACGTGTGCCACCAGGATAGCCTGCAGCAGAGGCCAGAGAGGGCCCTTGCTCCCACTGAGGAGGCTCCAAGTTCTCTCTGCTCCTCTGGGATGCAGAGGGTGTTTTTGCAGACCGATGCTGGAGGGGTTACGCGGAGTCCCTGCAGCTCCAAGACTCATTGTTAAAGCAGTCAATCGGTAGGAGAGCAGATGGCTGCGTGCAGAAGAGGGGAGATGGGCTGAAGGTTGAGGAGCAAACAGGCTCATTTCAAGTATAAGGGCCCTGGTGGGATGGGCTGCAGCAGGGGAGAAGGCAAACAGATGCATTCAGGGGTGGGTGTAGCTGCAAGGCTGCACTAAATACACCTTCTTCCACAAACCAGAGGACCCAATATTCACTCTCAAACCTTGTTATGATGATAAATACCCTCCCATATCACCATGGGCCAAGATAAATGTCAACACAGGATTAAGAAAAGAAGATGAAGTGCATTAAGGACAGAGAGAGAAGCAACAGAGGGGCTTTCTCAGCATGAATCACTTACCCCACATGATGCAGGTAGTACTGTCCCCATCAACCCAAGGCATCACCACGTCCCAGCGCTGCTGCATTTTGGCTGGTGGCTGTGGGTACCCTCGACAACTCCAGCCTCTACCTTCACTGTATTTGGCATGTGGGATTTGTTGGGTAAGTGCTGTAGCTGCGTTCCCAAGGTGGCCCTGGGTGCAGGCTGTGAGCTCTCCCTTCCCCCAGGTGACCCAAATGCTGCCCAGCAAAGTCCTGGGGAGGTTCTCACCCCTCATCCAGCTCTCCTGGCTCTGGCATTAGCACTGCCACAACTTGAAGGGCAGGAAGAAGGAAGAAAAATCTTCTCCTCAACTCACGACTTGGCTGTGGGGGCAGGGAGGGGAAGATGCTGTGGAAGGGCTCTCCAGAAAGTGCCTTGGAGGCAGAGAGAACCATGTCTGTGCAGAAGCCTGCCTGTGCCAGTCCAGGCAGAGCCTCTCATGACATCAGCTCGCATGCGGCTACGCAACAACACGCCTGGGGAAACTCTGCCCTGTGTCACAGAGAGAACCCGCTCCTGGCCATGGTGGGGGCACGCTGCAAACCAGAGACAGCCTGGCCCCAGGGAAGCTGAAAGGGTCTTTGCTCTCTCCCCAGAGCCTCTAGGACTTTTTCTGCCACCTAAATCCCTGCTAGAGCACAAACGATGCTCCTGTGGGTATGGAAAGAAGCTTCACTTTAACAGGTACTGGCCTAACATAGGCTCAGAGCACCCTGGGATTGGCCTCTTGATAACTGGGCATTTTACATCAATTTAACCACTCCCTCACCTCCCCAGGAAACTGCCCCTTTTACTTGCACCTGATTTACACAGCAGCAACCAAGGCCAGGCCTGGTTCCCCACCCTGGGAACTAGGATAGTACTGAGTCTGTTGTGCTGATGTCAGTCTGGAGAACCCCAAAAAGCATCAGGAACATTGCTGAGAGTTCACAGCTGCAATGGCCCCTGGGCTCACGTGGACAGAAGCAATCCCAGGAAAACCATTTCCATGCTCTTGGCTCCCCCAAGTCCTCCCAGCCTCGAGTTTAAGCCAGTGGCCAAGTGGACTATCAAACGGCATCGAATCAACCTGGCTGTGAGCACCTGCTTGTCAGCATGACCACCCTGACTCCGCTTGGGGCTTGTTTCCTAAATGCAGGCAGGAGAATTCAGGCTCCCACCCCATAATCCTCGCCAGGCAGGAGGCTTTGCTGGGAGGGGTCAGCCCGCACGCCCCGGCTGCCTGCCAGGGAACAAGCCCTGCCCGACTGCGGGCAAGGGCCTACAAGCCCACGGGAGCCCGGGACAGGTGCTTTTGATGCTCTCGCTTGTGGAGGCATTGCGAAGTGTGGGAGGGTGCCGGAGACTCTGTAATTATAGCCTCTGAATTTAAATCCCACAGTTTGCAGGAGTTCTGGGATATTTCATGCAGCGTAAGCTCGGCAACACCTTCGTGACAAGCTGAGGACTCATAAGTTTTTGCCTCGCTATAGCAAGGTGCGAGCTTTCGTCTGTTAACGCTCACGCGGCCGCTGACTCCTCTTTGCCTCTGTCAGCCATAGGAAAAAGGACAGAAAAGAAAGAGGGAAAGGTGAAGGAAAATACCCAGAGATGTCTTTAGTGATTGCAGAGCTCAGGGGAGGCCTCGGCTCTTCCTGGATGCCTGCTTGGGTTTGTTTCTGCCTCTGAGCATAAAGCAGCAGGTAAGGTGAGGGGTTCACATATTCACTTTGAATTTTCTTCACCTGAATTAATCCCTGCTGTGTGTTCAGAGACACAGTTCCCATCACTCTACATTAAAACTCTCCTCATTTTCATCTCCTGTTTTTTTTTTTTTTAAAGCATTCCTTTTAGTTTAGAGGAGCTCCTCCTGGGCTCCCAAATTCATGGACATCATCTGGAAATGGGTTCCTTCACTCTCTGTGTCTGGGTTTGCCTCCCACAGGGAAGAGCAGCAGGGCTCCAGGGGCTGCTTGCTCATACGTGTACAACTCTTGGAGAGGTTAATGATTTTTCAAGCAAGGAGTATTAGTTATGCACATCATTTGAGCACTGCCTATTATCTTCGCATATTTATTTGATAAATACATCTGTATCCTCTACTTCAGAGGCAACGCTTTGCCCTGTTTGTCACCTGCAGGCTCAGCAGTGCTTCCGTTCACCCTCCTGCTGTGGTGCTTCACCTGCTCTCCTTATTCATACAGATTTTCCCCCCGACTGACACACACGTGCCTTTGCACCCCAGGTTTGTACCTGCAGGCTGGGGGTGAGGTGTGGGGAGAGCTGCTGCTGTGTGCAGTGCAGGCACCCTGGGCAGGTTTCCCCTGCCTCCCTGGCACCTTGGAGCTCTAGAGCCAAAGGCACTGTCTCCAACAACCCCTCAGTGATGCTAATTGCTGCCAGTGTTCCTGTGCTTTTTAGAGTGTATTTAGCTTTGAAGAAAAATATAAAAGCCATTTCCATCTGTTGTTTTGTGCTGCATAAGGGCAGGAGGTTGTTGGTCACCTCTCTAGGAGGGCAGCTTGCCCTGTGGCTATTGCCAAGCTCCCTGACAGTCTCTGGTGGTCTCTCAGCTTGGTTCCTGTGCAGCCTTCCCCCAGGAGCTTTGCTGAAGTTAATTCCCACAGACCTGTGACAATGGTACTGAATTATACCTTTAGCTACCTGAGTTTTCCTTGATGAACCTGAAATATGCACAGGCTGAGGCTGCCCCAAGTTTGAAAGTCCATCATTCACCCTCTTATCATAACTCATGGAGCCAATGGGCTGTTTCCTCCAGAATAATAAATACACCTTGAAAGAGAGGTTAAAATAAGGCCAGAGAGCGCTGGGAGCAGCAGGGCAGGCAGTGACACATTGGTATTGCTCCTCTCTCTGTATCAGCAGCAGCTCTTCCTGCTCGAGTGCTGCCCCAGGCTTTGGATGGGGATGTTGGGACAGATGGGTTTGGCCCCTCCAGGGGGAGGGGAGCTCAAGGTGACAGCAGGGCAGGAGCCATCGTGAGAAAGTCTTCCCCAGCCAGAGAGGGGTTGCAGCTGAGTAACACCATGTCATTGCATAAAGCTTTGCCTGAAGTTTTTTGCTCTCCCTGTTCTAAACACATGGGGGTGACCAGCAGATGCAAAGTCTAACTGGGGAAGGAATCTTCCCCATTCCCAACACTGCTTGTAATATGAGTTTTTACATTCCTAAATGCCATCAGAAAATGTTTGTGAATAAGATACCTAAGTGACAGGTGATAATTCTCAGGGACTGGAGCATCAGCTTTTCATACAGTGATGGGTTTTGTAAAACCTGGAGAAATTCAGTGTCTTCACATCTCTGCTCCTCTGCCAAAAGTGATTGTGAAGTTAAGAAATGGCTGTAGGGAGAGAAGGGTGCTGGTAGTCAGGCAGAGAAACTTCTCTGTGTGTGACCACAGAAAGAAGTTACAGCCTGCAATAGGCAGGTGAAAATCTTGGGTGAGCAATGGTGAATTCTGCCTTTTTTGCAATCACATCGTTCCCTGTGGCTCTTTAACACACCCAGCAGATGCAAAAAAAATACACTGGAGCATGAACTTCCCCGCGATCCAGGAGTGAACACTTTAGACTGGTTAGTTGTAAGAAATAGCAGGAAAGTTGGGAGATGTCGGGAGGTTTTTCAGTGTAGCATGATTGTACCCAGCACTTTCAGCAAGGTTATGTCATAGATAAATAGATATTTTTCCCCATCATGGCTGGCTTTGGCTTTCATTGCATTTGTGAGAGAAGAACAGGTCTGAACTTCCCTCCCGAGTGAAATTCCATTGACAGGAGTTGTGAGACTTGCACAAGCAAGAGCAGAGTTCGACCTCTGGCTTTGAAGTATCCTTGTCCCAACAGATTTATCACTGGGGGCACACGAAGGCCTTGAAAGAAAGGAAGCCGTTCTGTTTTGCAGCTCTTTCTTCCGACAAGTTTGTTTGCAGTTGTCCTTTTATCATTATTCTAGCTGCAGTCATTACATATGTGGGGCTTTTCATGTTTTGAGATCTTTTTGCTTTGTCAGAGTCTCAGGGCTGTTCATAAAAAGATTATTTTGAAATAAAAATCACTTGCTAAGTGGGTTTAGGTCGTTGTGGACCCGGTGTCAGATTTTCCTTGGCCAGTCATAATAAGTCATTGCATAAGGACCGGCGAGTGGGAGGCGAAGGGTTACGAGCAAACTCTGGAGAAAGGAAAGATACGTATCATTAAATAAAAATGTGACCACCCAGGATTACAAGTGTTGTAGTCCTCCTTTTAACAAGCACACACCGTACTTTCATTAACCCGGGCCTGCCTGAATAGCAGCCTGTCTGGCGGAGCGGGCAGTGATTTTGTGTAAGCTGTCCCTAATGACAAAGACAGGCCACCTACCCTGAACTTTTCTCTATGACTTTATTCTTCAGCAGTGCTCAAGTGTAAATAAACTTGTTTACTCCCATCAGGATGGTAATGATAATGAAGCCTTATTTGTTTCGCCACAATGACAAAGTAATTTGTGCGTAGCCCAAGCGGAGAAAGGCGGGGGGCGGAGGGGGGGAGTGCAGTTCTGCTTTATGGTTTCTCCATAAGCAAAGTTGCTGCAGTCAGTATTTTCCTTTGCTCTTCATTGTGTGTGATGGGTCAACAAGAGAGAACTTTGCATCCCGAAGCTCTGCCATAGAGCACGGGCTGGAAAGGGAACGGCAAAGAAAACAGAGTAATAATAAGCTGGGAGTGAAGCAAGGAGTCAGACAAACCTATCTGGGAGGGAGAGAGTGACTAAGTGAGAGGGAAGGGGAGTTATCTGGTCAGACTTGTGAGTCACTATAGAAAACGTACAGAGCAGCAGAACCTGATGTTTGGTTAGGTTTTTTCCATTCTCTGGTATCTCTGAGGCATTAATGAATGAATCACAACAATAGCAGTGAGAGGATGCAGAGAAGGGGCCAGGGGAACCTAGGGCAAGACAGACAGAAAGGCACATCCCAGTGCATGCTGTTGAGGAGCAAGGGGAGAGACTGGAAGGGGACGGGGCATCTCCAGACAAGAGGAGGATGGAGAGAGGGTGTGCTCACAGGTGTCTCTGCTGTGACAGAAAGAGTCCCTCCTGGTTGTGCTCACCCTGCTGTTTCCCATTGCCTCTGCCTTGCCCAAGGTTTGGGCAGCCTTGGGCAAGGACCTGAGACAGGCATTGATTCCTTCATCTTTTTTTTCATCTTAGTTTTCAGGTGATCACACCTAACTGGAGAAAACATGTATGGAAAAAGATTTGTTTAAAATGTTAAAAAAAAACCCAAACAAAACAACAAAAAGAACAGTTTAAAACTGGCTTTTTTAATTGTTGCTGGAATTAAGCGCAGAGATGGGGCATGTGGTGCCAGCTTACTGTGCCCATAACAAGGCAGGCATTGCAGATTCAGCTCGTGTTTAGTATTTGTAACTTTCTGAAAAAAAAACCCCACAATTAATTGAAGAGAAAAGAAAAATTTAATTCAAAAAACCCCAAACACCACCCCCCAAAAAAATCCCAGAAATGAAGGAGGGAAGGAACAAGTCATCCCAGGCAACATCCTAGTCAGTAGCTGCAGGCTTTTCTTCCTGATTTGGTGAGGTCAGCGTGTCTAGAACCTGGAGAGGATTTTGCAGGGGACTTACCCTCCAGTGTGTCCCAATACAGGAGAGCAGACAGAGGAGTGAGGGTTTGCAAAACTGGAGCCCAGTCCATAGATGCAGAAGCACCCAGAGCTGTGCAGTGATTCCCAAGTGCGAATGGGTTTAGCAGGAGTTTATAGGTGGGGCTGGAGAGCAGCAGGTATCTGAAAGGTGCTGAGACACTTGGTTGGGAATAGAAACCTAAAATCCCTTAGGCCATAGCACGTTACATTCCTGAATTACAGACAAGTATGTGGTATTACTGCACCCCAGCATCAGGGTGCAGTCTGCTCCAAGCTCTACCAGAGAGCTCTGCATTCACACCACTGTAGGCAGGAGCAGATGCTGGCCTTCTCATTGCAACTGGATTAAGTGGATACACACCGCTGGAGCTGATGGATATTTTAATAGCAGTAAATATTTCTAACAGAGCTTTTGGGGGGGTGACCCTCACATCCAAGGCAGAGGTGGATCCCCAGTTCCCCTGCTGTGCTGAGTGCTGTGAGCTCACCCACTGTGTCCTGCTGACTGCTATGTCTATGCACCCGAGCACAGAACCGTGAGGTGCCATTCCTTCGTAGGAATTCCCTTCATTTTGGCCGTGTAAAGCAGACTGTTGAGCTGTCCAGGTTGTATTCCCTGTCTGACTGCCAGCACAGAAGTTTCCCTGAGACTTTCTGTTGGTGTCGAGGTGACTTTCTGCAGCATGGACAAGCTGGCAGAAGAGCTCTCCAGGAGGCCATCATTACAAGGAGGCCTTGCTCCCTTATCCTGGCTTCCACCAAGCAGAGTGAACACTCACAGCTGTGATTCCAGGGCAAAACGGAAACAGTTAATCTGGGGTAATAACACTTTGCTCCTCTGTAGCACCTTCTTCAAGGACCTCAAAGTGCTTTTCAGACATTAATGAATTAAAGCTTTGCAGTGCCCCTGACGGAAAAGGAAGGCGAAACGCAGCACGGCAATGCTACACGAGCTCAAAACCCTCTCCAAATTGTTTCCATGGGGACTGAAGCGCAGCCCTCTCCACTGACAGCGGCGGGGTGCAGCCCGCCCCCCCCAAATGCCAGCGGAGCGGGAGCGCTGTGCTTGCCTGGTGGGAGATGGCAACTGGGGAGGGCATGAGGAAGCCTGGCTAGGAAAAGACCTTTCTGGTGAGGGACGCATTAGTATAACCCTCTCTTTCTGCTCAAAGATGTCTCAGCACCAAACCACTGAATCCTTCTGAGCAAGCACTTGGTCTGACTCCTCTGAGAAATGACAGTCTGCATGAAGATTCTTCATTTGTAAGAACAAGGAAGTCCAGGCGAGGCTGAGGAGCTGTGCTTGCAGCTTAGCTTTAAATCCTTCCTTGTGCTGCACCGCACACAGCCCTGCTCTAGCACCGAGCCACGGCACCCCTGCTGACCCTGTTTCCTCAGCTCACCCAGAGAGCAGAGCACAGCTCCCTTCCCCACACCACCTCCGCTCTCGCGCAGAAAGAACGTGTCACCTGCAAAACCTCTGGCACCACCTCACACGCTTCTCTGAGGACGTTCACCCCACGCCTGTCTCGTTTTGACGTCGTCTAGCAAGGAAAACCTGACAGGAACCCCAACACAGGGAAATACAGCAACCAAATTCCCTCCACAAGCCACCTTGGCTGCATGACTAAGGATGCAGATGCCCTCGGGCTGTGGAGGCAACTGCACCTACACCCAAAAATCACAATATCTTCATGCCTCTCCCCTTTCCAGCAGTCTGGCCAGAGCCAACTGCTCTGCTTGTCCTCACGTCGCTGCGAGCAGGGCTGAGTTTCCAGGTTTCCAGCTCTGCACCCTTCAGCCACAACACTGCAGCCTTCGCCCGCACAGCCGAGGCTGGTCCCCGGGGAAGAGGTATGTTGAGAACTCTGGTGTTATAGAAGATCCCTGAGCAGAAACCAGGTGTAACTGTGCTCCAAGTGTTGCTAACAAAGGCGAGGTAAGGGCCAGGTGACTTTTCTCTCTGTGACAGACTTAATATGGGAGAAAATGGTTCCAGGGCAAAAACTAGAATTTGGACCGGGACTCTGAAACCTAAAAAACCCAAATAATTGCATGGTCCTCTGCTTCCTCTGAACAACAAGAATTCATCACTCTGATGTGGCTCAGTGTTAGTTCTTAATTCAGATTTGTTTCATCCAGAAAATTGTAATAATAATTAAAAAGGTAGATCCAGCCTGATTCATGGGCTTCCCAGTACCAAACCAGAGCTAAATCTGACGAGCACCAGTAAGGAAATGAAAAGGCCAAACAGATTATTAGAGAGTATCACAATAAAACAATAAAAATAACACAGTACAATTTAATGGTGGGGGTCTAGTATAAATTATTGAGTCGTTTGTGTTTTGGAATTGATCACCACAATAACTGTCCTGCAGATGATCCTGTTGTTAACTCTCAAGGCCTTGAGTGGGACAAATGGCTCAGATGATCATTTATAAAAACGATTCCTTGCAAGGCTTTTTAAGCTTGTGATTAAATATTGTCCTAAATGAGGATCCAAGGTTAAGGGTCAGTATTGCTGGAATAACAAATTAAACTCACCTCCCTTAGCTGACAGTCAAAATAGGTAAGGCCGTTGGAGGAGAACGTTAAGATTTGTCCTGCAAATATAATTGCTTAAACTTTATAGAAATCTGAGAGAAAACTGGGGTGGATCTGGGATGGTCCATCCCACCACTGCTTTTTAGAAAGCTGACAACAATTGCATGGCTTGGAAACTGCGGTTTTTTTGTGCATGAAGAAACTTAAAACATGTCTTCTCTGTGAACATGGCCAGTGTTTTCCCACCCAGGACAATATGAAGGCTGAATGGAGCGTGGACAATCTGGAGGAGAAGAGGTTGCATCAACATGTGGGCTGAAAACTTCCATTTTGAAGGTTTAACCCAAGTCTCTCCTTGCTGTGCCACCTCTCCAGGGGTGGTAGGACCTCCAGTGTGGGAGGGACAATTCTCTCCCAAGAGCAGAAGGGCTTTTCATCTTAAAAAACCAATTACAGCTGATGCTAAGCCATGGCCAAAAGATTGCAGGGACACAGGAAAGCAAGCTGATAAGGCTAATGTCAGAGGTGCTGTATCTACCTGAGCAGATCTACTACTTCCTGCCTCGTTCTCCTGCACAGACACGTGGCTGACAGCTGAGAAGAGAGCTGTTGCTGAGGCTTTTCTGAATATTTTGGATCTGATTAAATTCCGAGTGCAAACGCTCTCAGCAGTTTCCTTGCAAACAACCTGCTGTTAAAAAATGTGATCAACAGCCTCTCAGGTGTGTTTCCCAGAATCTAAACTAGCCCAGCTACCGTGCTGCCCTTTGTGACATCCCCACCAGGGGCAGCCAACAACAGAGGTGAGAGGCCAGGAGGAGGTTAGAGGCCAAGGCAGTGTAGAAGGCTAAAAAGGGGTGAGAGGCTGAACTAGGGGTGCCAGGCTGAAAACAGGGGTGCAGGGAAAAAAAAAAAAAAAAAAGAAAAAAGTGGCAGATTGAAAATAGGGAGGCCAAAAAGGATGGGAGGTCCAAAAAAGGGTGGGAGTATGAAAAGGGAGGAGAAGCTGGGAGAGGGGTGGCCAGCCAAAAAAAGGGGTGGCAGGCTGAAAAAGGAGATGGTAGTTTAGGAGGGGTTGGGAGACAGAA
The DNA here is from genome assembly GCA_025331215.1 of Actenoides lindsayi. Taxonomy (NCBI): domain Eukaryota; kingdom Metazoa; phylum Chordata; class Aves; order Coraciiformes; family Alcedinidae; genus Actenoides; species Actenoides lindsayi. Next base: position 44,575 of record WTSP01004295.1, read on the forward strand.
AAGGGTTTGGAGGCTGGTTGTAGGTGGGAGGCTGAATAGTGGGGTGAGAGGACAGAAAAGGGGGGGTGGAACAGGAGGCCAAAAAGGGGTGGAAAGCCAAAAGTTAATCTGAGGCCTGGAGTCAAGTGGGGCTGCAAGAGAGTTGGAGGCCAGGAGGGAGTGGGGTCCCAAAGAGGGTGAACAAGAGGCCCAAAAGAGGGGAAGGCTGGAAGGGGCAGCAGAGGGTGGGAGTCTGGAGAAGACCAGGAAGTCAAGAAGAAGGGGGAGGTGGACAGAGAAAGCTCTGAGTGCTGTCTTTTCCACCTAGCTCCTGCACTGCAGCAAGGAATGTCCACCATCCACACTAAAACTGAGGGATATAAATCAGAAAAAAAAAAAAGAAAAAACCCAAACCATGGAAGAATGAATCTCAACACCCACCTCCAGCACCTGAAAGCAATGAAAGAGAACACTGCATTAACTCAGGACCCAGTAATAACCGCGTGGCTGCTCAGGCCTGGTCACATGAAGGAAAAACAGAGAGGGGCTCGACAGGAGAGGTACTTCTGGTGGCATTTATGGGCCTCTCAGCAACTGGAAGGAAAAATCTCCTAGTAAAAAGGTAAATGAAACCCTCTAGCAACACCCTGCGATAACCACATGAAAGCCTAATTCCTGTCTGGTGGCCTTTTGTCAGGGACCTGCCAGGGGAGCGTGAAATGTCTCATGCTGCAGTGAAGCAGCCCAGGTTGCACCCTCACTCCTCCCTAGGCTGCTTCTGGAGAAAACAAGGTATTTAAGCAGATGTAACAAAGCTGTTTATATCCTAAAGTGTTTTTTTTACACTTGGGAACCGAGACTGTAGCCTCAGCATCAAAGATAACTTTGTAATAGCCTTTTAGTGGAAATAACCCTTATTTACAAGGAAGTGCTATCGCTGAGCTGAGATGTAAAATAAAAGCAGTAGATATTACTCATAATGCATTAGAAAAGTTGATTCCATACAAGGCCTTTTTTTTAAACTTCTAAAAGCAGCAATTTCAGGTTAGAAATCATGGAGAAAATCTTGGACCCATTGAAGTCGGCATGAGCAATTTCCTTACCTGTGTTATGAAGAACATTTTAGCTTATGAAAGCCCTGTAGATTTTTTAATGTAATTTCTCTTTATCATTTATGCAATTTGATTGCTTTCTGTATCTTCCAGTTGGATGGCACAAGCAGGTTTTTTTTTTTCTTTTCTATTCCTAGTTAACTGCACCATTCCTTTGCCCAAGAAGAGTGAAAAGAACTACATACTCTTTTAATCTCTTAAAAAAAACAACCAACCAAAAAAACACCAAACCAAAAAGCAGCAAAACCAAATGGCCCTTATCCCCAGCCCCAAACTGGTGATATCAATGTCCTCCTCATTGCTTTTCTAAAGTGACCAAAACTGGGGGGTTAAATTATCTCATGCTGCTCCCTCAAGCAAGGAAATGGTGACATTCAGAAGGAAACCACTCTCTATTTTGAGTGAGTCACAAACTGTATCTTGGCTATTTGGTTAAGTGGGGTATATCTATCACTTACACTCCTGGGTATTCAAGGGTATTAGAGAATTAAATATTAGAGACTTAAAAAAGAATAACATAAGCTGTTCTTCTGCTCACTTTTCTCAGACATCTGTACACTTTTTCACCAGACTGTCAAAAACCAGGTAAAAAATAAAAATCACAAGTCCCATGATAGATCTGAGTTTGATTCTTCCAAGACATTTCCACAGAGCGATACTACAAGGTCTGTAGTACAGCCCAGCCCAGCCCTACACACATGTATCTTCCTAGTTATTGCACATACCACAGCAAAGCAAACCTCTACCTGCCATCCTCTTACCCTCACGGTAAGAGTTGTGCCTGCTAACGTGCCAATTCAGACTGTGGGCAGTTGTGCTGGTCCTCCATGACATAGAGCTGATAGTCAGCTCCTTTATTGTCCGTCCTGAATTGTTGGGCAACGTAGTTAGAGCAGCTGTGATGTCCTGAAAGGGACTTGGGACATGAAGACCATGTCAGTGTCACTTAATCTGCCTCACAGAAAGGTGTTAAATCTTAATTAAGATTAAACAGAACCATCTTAAAACAGGAATCACCTCCCCAAGTAACCCACAGCTCTCAAAATGCTGCAGAAGTTTGTGGCAATGTTGCACACTTGCGGAATTTTTTATTTTTTTTTCCTCCAACACTTCATAGCTCCATCCTATGCTGTCCAGAGAAAAGTATAAACACTGTAGATGGAGTTAGCTACTGCAACACCACCACCATTTTAGCCCTGTGGTATTACCCATCTTCGTTCCTTCCCTCTTTCTTTACATTGAAGTACAAGAGCAGAGGCATTGCATTAGATAAAATTCAGATTCTGTTTTAATTCAGTTAGCACAGGAATGAACCCAGAAGACATGCAATGCTAATAGATACAGTACACGGTAGATACTCACATGTTCAACCAAGTGTGCCATAAAATACACCTTTTTGAAGCATCTAAGTAATATATTTTTATCATTTTTGCATTACACTGCAGCTGGATTCTCATGTTAAGTAAACAAGGAAATACTAAAATATGTGTGGTTTGGTTGGAGAGTGTTTGTAACCTCAGACAAGTGAGTAAAAGTTATGTAAAGGCCCGGGCATAAAGTTCTCCTGAGTAAAACACACCATCTAGAGGTGGACACCATTTCTGCAAGTGCTCATCAAAAAACCCCCCTGCAAACAGCAGCAATTAAACCGCTCACAGAAAAGAAGAAAACTCACCTTGATAGAGGGAACAAAAATCCCTTCATCAGAATCCTTGAATTCTTTGATATAAATATTTCTGAGGGAGTTTCTAATAAAAGGCATTTCTGTACCAAGTCAAATAAGGCTCTTGGTTTCAAAGGCTTTTTGAAAAGGAAACTAGGTTACTGCTCATGCTTCTAAGGTCCAAAGGTCAGAGAAGGAAGGTGCTCACTCTTGGGGGCTGTGGCCTGTATGGACAGCACAAATGTCTCTGCAGATACACTCTTGCTTTCAGGTTTTATATCTGCAAGGATTTATCCAAAGGGCTGCAAATACGACAGGATGGCATATAGCAAATTGATCTTCCTAGCTACCTCTTGGAGAAGAAATTTACCGTCAGTGAAACTCCCGCTGAAGTCAGCGAGGACAGTGAAAACACTGCAGAGATTGTGGGAGGGGCAAAGCATCCCCCCTGGTTTGGAAGCAAAGACAGGACCCCCAGGTCCAGCCTATGGAGAGACATTCCCTCCCCTGGTGACACTTGAGCCAGTTTCTTAGGGTTTCCAAGCTTTGTAGAGCCCAGCAAAGGGAATGCAGAGAGCTGAAGTTCAGCTTTCCCCTGTATTGGGTAAGTATTTGATATGCTTTAAACCAGTAAATGGCTGGTGTTTGTTTTATTATCTCTATTAGAAATGCAAGGCAGCCACGAAAACCAAAAGGCAAAGGTGGGGAAAACTGAACTTCATGCTCCTTCCCCACCAGTGCGGGGCAATATTCCTACACTGATCTAGCTGCAGGAACTGTCTGTAAGCAAATGCATTTTGAAACTTCCGTGTAAATAGGAATCACAACATCCTGCACCATTTTAATAAACTATGGGATTTTTTTTGTCAATCTATCTCAAGAATGTCAGAATCAGAACATTTCCTTAGTGACAGCTACATCCTTTAAACTCTGCAGATGAGAGAGCATGTAGAACAATCCGTGCTGAAGCAGGATTAAGAGTTACCAGGGTGACACTTTGCAGTTTGTAGGATGCTGACAATGAGCCTCTCAAAAGCATAAGACCTTTCACTGGAGCTGAAGAGACCACAGAGACCCAGTTTGCCTCTGCTATCACTGAAGTGTCAATGAAGATTGAAATTCCCCCTGCTCTCTCCCTCCCTGGATCTCTGCTACTATTGCCTGTGTGTTACAGCTGACTTCCAAGGGGCAGGGTGAGGCCCCTGGCACCGGGGATTTACCTTGGGAAGAAGGATGCTCCACACCATCGCTTGTCTCAGTTGTGCTGAAGATCTGCTGCTTCACTCTGTCAGGCTCTCCTGCAGCTGTCTTCAATGTCAGCAATGGCACAAAGTTGTGGCTCTATAGCACTTCTTCCTACAAAGAGAAAAAAATAACCATGGTATCAGGAGCCTCTGGATGGTTTTCATTTGCCCATCGTTGGCAGCGTGCATCAGTTTTCTTTCTCTTTTTTCTGCAGGTGCAAATTAATTCACTAAAGTCTTCAGGGAAAAGGATTCCAGTGTCTCTTTTGCATTTCACAGTGCCACATAACTGCATTGGTCCAGTGATTCTCACTGGACTCCTGAGTGTTTGGAACCCAGTTAACAAAACTTCAAGATCGGTTTCAGAAATGGCGTGCCTAGACTTTGCCCATCTCTGGCATTCCCTCTCCTAGACCAAAAAATTCCTTGCCCAGTTGCAGGTCTAGGCCCGGGAATTAGCATATACAACTTTGATGGACAACTAGATCCCCCAGCCTGGAAAACCTTCCAGCATCTAGAGAGAGGTTTATGGTGTTTTTTCAAGAGAGATAAAAGCAGAAGTTCAGTATCTATTGTGTTTCAACAATGAAGTCATAAAAATTTATGAATCCAGTTGCAGCAAAAAATTAGTCAAATTGTCAGTTAGAAAAGACAAGCAACTGCTCGCTGGGCATTTGGCAGGACATCCAGAGAGAGGCCCAGAAAGCTTGTTTGAAGCAGCCGCCCTGCTCCTGCCGACGCAGCTCCGTGCAGACCACTGGTTGTCAGTGAGCTCTTTACTTGGGGTTTTTAGGATAACAGTGACATCAGAGGTAGAAAAAGCCTCATAAACCACAGGAACTTACCTCTTCCCAGAAGCATAGTGGTTTCCCTCATAAAAGAACAGCAGGTGTTAGAGTGTCACCGAGGGACTTGATTTTGACCACAAAGCCAAGAAAAAGCAAGTGTCTTTAGTAAATCTCAGCTTCTCAGTGACCTCTGATGGAGCAAATCTGCCAAGGCTAAATTGGCTGACTTAGGTCAAAGCCAGTGATTTATCTGTGTTGGTTGGGCTCGAATCCTGGAGGCTGTATTGAGACTAGAGGGAAATTTACTTAGCAGAGAGCAAAGCAGCAGCCCAAAGTCGGCCTTTCTGATAGCAGGGAGATGTGGTGCTGAGGTGGAAGGCTGTGGGACAGAGCAGAGAAGGGGGTGCAGTGCCTGGGGCAGGTTGGTGCAGTAGAGCTGTGCCCAGCCTCGCAGGGCTGGTGCCAAATTCCGGCCTTTTCGCTGTGTGAGTTTTGGTTGGGAGTGGTCCTGAGGAGTAAATGCAGAGGCGGGAGCTGTGCTGCCTTACACGAAGCAGCAAATCTCTGCAAAACTCCCAATGTTGCAGCACTGGGTGAAATTTAAATGTGTGTATGTGTGAGAGAGAGGCAGAGGAAGAATGCCTGGGGAGATGAAGAAGGTTGACATGAGTCACTCCTCGTCCTTTTGTCTAATTTGGTAGATAATACAGGGTGTGATGCTTCACTGCCTCCTTGCTGAGCAGCTCATGCAGAGCCAGCTTCAGTGCAGTCAATGAAAGGACTTCTCTGGATCCAGCCCATATATGGTGCAAAATAAGGCAGAGGAGAAGCAGGCACAGGGACGCGCTGGCTGCAGGCGCTTCAGCCGCGCGCTAAGCCCGGGAGGGATGCTTTTCTGTTCTGCAAAGATGTGATGAGTTGTGACACAAGCTCAAAATTGCAGGCATTTCAGTGGCGTCCTCAGCTTCAAAGCGGCGTTCTAAAATGGCATTTGACACTTCCTATTAACTTAAGCCCAGCCACGGTACAGTAACAGCAGCCGATGGATCCGAAACTGAATAAATACCTCCTGGGGAATTGAGCTCCCTGGGCATGGCGACGGAGCAGCAGGCTGAGCCCCAGCGGGTACGGCCCCGCGTGCGGGCAGGGAGGCTGAGGATGCCGCAGAAGGGGTGTCCTGAGAGTGGTGCTGGTAGAGGTTTTGACACCTGTTTCAGAAGGGCCAAGACTGGTCTCGCAACGGTCACAGCTTTTTGTTCCCGTGCTCGTAACGCTCGAGGCAGAGCACACTGCGGTCGTCTCTGCAGGGAACCTGTGGGTGCCTCTCCCAAGGTATTAAATGAAAACCCAAACAGCCTGGAGCAAGTACTCAGAAGTCAAAATACAGCCACAGCACCCTGCACATGCGAAACTGATGCTGCTTCTTGTTTACCTGTAAGTCTGTGCTATACGGCACGGTATTTCGCAAATAATCTGCTATCAGGTCACGTTTTTCTCCCCAGGTTTTTTGGGAGTTGGTCTCAATGATCCTCCTGGGTCCCTTCCGACTTCAGGTGGTCTGTAGTTCTGTGATTCTAAGCGGGGCTCTGCTGCCTAAGCGGGGCTCTACTCCCTAAGCGGGGCTTTGCTCCCTAAGCAGAGCTCTGCTCCTTAAGCGGGGCTTTGCTCCCTAAGCGGGGCTCTGCTGCCTAAACTGGGCTTTGCTCCCTAAGCGGGGCTCTGCTGCCTAAGTGGGGCTCTACTCCCTAAGCGGGGCTTTGCTCCCTAAGCAGAACTCTGCTCCTTAAGCGGGGCTTTGCTCCCTAAGCGGAGCTCTGCTGCCTAAGCGGGGCTCCGGCTTCCCCCTCCAGGCCGCTTGCGGGAGGCGCCAAGAGCCCGGCAGGGGGCACCGCAGGGCAGCGGCGCGGGGCGGGGGGCGTGGCCTGTCGGGACGGGGCGTGGCCTGTCGGGACGGGGCGGAGCCTGGCGGGGCGGGGCGGGGCGGAGCCTGGCGGGGCCGGGCAGGCGGCGGCGGCGCGCAGAGTTCCGCGCCCGGGCGGTAGCTGCGCAGCGCTGGTAGCTCGGGGCCTACGGCTGCCCCGACCCTGCTGTCCCGGGCAAGATGTGGCGGCGCTGGGAAGCGGGATGGGACGAGAAGCGGGAACTGCAGGAGCTCAACTCCCGGCTGCGGGGCTTCGTGTCCCGCGTGCGGGAGCTGGAGGAGGAGAACCGCTTTCTGGCGCGGGAACTGGCGGAGCTGCGGGAGCAGGAGCTGATCGGGCTGCGGGTGCCCGAGCAGGAGCTGGCCTGGCTGCGGATGCAGCTGGAGGAGCTGAGTCGGGCGAAGCTGGAAGCGGAGCTGGAGCGGGACGGGCTCCGGCGAGAGCTGGAACAGCTGCAGCTGCTGGGCACCGAGGTGCTGGCGATGCGGCGCCGGCTGGAGCCCGAGCTGGCCGGGCAGCGGGAGCTGCTGGAGCGGCTGCGGGGAGAGTGCGTGGCTCTGGAGGACCTGCTGCTGCAGCTGCAGGCGGAGCACGGGCACCTGGCGGAACGGCAGCGGCGGGAGGCGGTGGAGATTCGGGAGCTGCGGATGGACCTGGCCTCCTTGCCGCCCCCCTTGGCCGGGCTGAGCCTGGAGGAGCTGGAGGAGACCTACGAGATGCTGCTCAGCGAGAGCTGCCGGGAGACCCTGCTGCGCTACCAGGAGCAGCTCCAGATGCTGCAGGAGCAGGAGGCGCAGCGGAGCCGGGAGAACCTGGAGCTGCTGCGGGAAGAGAGCCGGCAGTGCCGCCAGCACCTGGAGGACCTGCAGCGCCAGGGCCGGGAGCTGTGCGGGCTTCGGGAGCGGCTGGAGCAGGAGCTGCTCGCCTTGCAGGACCGCCACGGCGCCGAGCTGGAGGAGTACCAGGTGCGTGGGGGGGGCCCCGCCGCCGCGTCGGGTCCGGGTGCGGGTGCGGCCCCGGCCGCTGTCCCGCTGGTCCCGGGCCTCTCCCGGCCCTTTTCGCCGGGACCCTCCAGCGGCGTGGCTGGCTTCCCACTCAGCAGTGCTCAGCTCCGCTGAGTCTCCTTCCGCCTTTCCACTCGCTTTTTCCCTTAGGTTCTGCTCCATCGTGGGATGTGAGCGCTGTTTCCCATGACCCTGGCTTTCTGCTCCCGCAAACTCCCATCAGCTTTTGCTGCGGGAAGTGCCTGAACCCCTCCCAAGGCTCCCTCTGACTCGGCGTGGGTCGGGGATTCCTTGCCTCACTTCGGTTCCCCGCAGTAGGGTTTCCCCGGGCTGGAAGAGCAGGTGGCCCAGCAAGAGCTTGTTGCTGCTGAGCCCTTCTCTGGGTGGAGCAGGGAGTCCCTGTTGCGTTTGGGGAGAGCTGGCTGCGAAGGGAGGGGGTCAGAAGGGAGCCGGTGACCCTGAGGACATCTTCCTGGTGACAGGTGGCCCATTCCCCAAGTACCCAAGAGCGTGGAGCTGGCGCGTGGGTTTGCCAGGGCTCCTGCTCGGGCTGGCACGGGCACACGGAGCAGGCCCCGGGAGCATCCCCGTGCGGTGGGACACGAAGCTTCCCCTCTAGCCCGAGACTCGAGGCTGACCTGTTGCGGTCAGAGAAACGATCTGAATTTCCTTCCTGCTTTACCCGTGCTCCTGTGCACCCTGAGCCTAGAGAAAAGCTTGTGAGCCTCAGTCAGTTAAGGAAACTTTGAGTTGTCTAAAGGCAGGAAGAGTCGCTGTGCCACAGGCAGGGAGCAGAGCGGGGATTTGCTTAAACGTTAACGATGTAGATGGCTGGTGTGTGGTCGAGGCAGATGTTTGGTGTTGTTAAACAGAGGGTTATCGCATCTGTAGCTGAGAATTTGCTTGCTGTCGGAGTACGTTTGGTCTAACGACGTGTAATTGCCCCGTGCGTGTGAAGAGCTCGGCAGCTCTTCAAACAGCAAAATATCAGTCCATCACATTTAGAGTGGAGAGCACATATTAGATCATCCAGAGCATCGATCCATTTCCCCAGGGCAACATTTCTTTTGTTCATTGTTAGACCTTTTATTAACACTCTGCTGGAGCTCGGTGTTTGTCTGAGCCCCGTGTGCTAACGATGGCATTGTGTCCAGCAGCCCTGGTAGATTATGGAGATGCTGGCAGCTGGGAAAGGACTGGGACCTGTTGCTCTGTGTGTGTGTGTGTCTGGCTTTTGTACCTTGTTAGATTGTTTGCAAGTTGCATAGTTTGCAGATGCTGTGAACTGAGGCAGATTAGGTATGTAAGAAGTAATCAGAAAGGCTTTTAACTTTTAAATAAATATTTGCTTTTCATTTTGACAGGACAGTTCATTTCCCAAACATGTATGTAAATGTTTCCAAAGCTTTAGAAGGTGATGTTCTATGTAGATCTGTCATTAACTGAGTCTCTCCATCAGTCCAAGCCAAGTGAAAATGTAAAGAAAAAAACCCTCAGCATTTTTCCCTGTTTTTAAAGGTGTATAAGTTTATATAAATATACAAAAGTTACTTTGACTTCCAAATGATGCCCTCCTTGCTGTCTTTGTTATTAGGGACTTGCGGTGAAAATTTCATTCATCTTCCATCACCACTGCTCAAATTGATAACCTTTAAACATGGTGTGATTTTAGTGAGAGCGTTTTGTAGAGCTCGCTCTGCACGCTACATGTTTTTCTCCTAAAGCCCGTTAGAATGGGCGTGTTCACATACCTGATTCTTTTTACTCAGCAAGGTGGTGTTATACCAGTGTGGTGTCTCTGTGTCTGGCTGTATTTTAAAAGAATTTTATTCAGAAAAGCAAGTGGAGACAGAGCAACCCATTCAGTTAACCAAAGTCAGTGCATGCCCTTGAATAGTCCTGATCCAGGACTCAAAAATGGACTGTTATTTTGGTACCAACATAACAAACTTTTGGGTTACTTGCACAAGCGTTTGGTGTGCCTTGGATTTTACAGGAGTAGCTTCAAATCTTAGTAATACAAGAAGGAATAAGTGCTTTTATAGCCAACCTGAAAACATGTGAGCTGTCTCACCTTGGAATATATATCTAGATAACAGTCAAATTCTGGTGAAAATGATATCATAAGGTTCATAATATCTGAATGGTTTCCTATTTAAAATGTTTGGTTTCTAATGAGAAAGGCCTTTCCCAGTGGCCAGTCTACTGTACATGAGAAAATATCTTTCACTCATGTCCAAGAAGAAAAATTACAGAATGTGTAGAAGTAGCTGCTTAATGTGGTTTTTTTTTCTTGTGATCAAAGCTTTTTTGTTTTCCTTATTTTTTCTTTTATTGGTGAAAGTATGCTCAGCATGGATTTTAAACTAGTCTTTAAAGAGCATCTATCCCATGCTCATTTATTGTAAAGTGTCATGTAAAAATCATTTGTATGTGCAGATTTAAGTCAAGTGATCCTTGCTCATTGCAGCTGCAATGGCAATTAGATGTATTCATATTTTCCATATATCTTCCAGTTGCCTTTTATGTCCATCTTTGTCTCCTGCACAGGCCTTACCCTCACTAAAGCCTTCAGGAATGCTAAACAGAAATAAGTATTTGGAGTTGTAATTTCACTTTTCCAAACGATTGTTTGGAAAATTTTCACTGATGCAGGGTGCTAAAGGGATGAGCTCAGCAGGTCTCTCACTTCCCTAATGTTAGCTGTGTGCTGTGACAGTACTTAGGCAAATACTCTCGGTGATTTGAGAAAGCTCAGGATTTTTTTGGATGTCAAAATGGCCATGGCTCATCCTGCTGCTTTGAAACAAGGCAGGTATCTGTCACTAATATGGTGGGCTTAGGGTCCGTTCCTGCATCAGTGTTGTGAGCTCCAGGGAAGAAAAAAACATCTTGTCAAATGAACGTATAATATCAGTATCTCAGGTGCATTTTTTTGTGCACGAGTTTCTAGCCAGCTAAGTGCAGAGTGTCAGTTCCTCCCCTGCTGAGCCACTGATTGAGCATGAGAGTGGTAAATAGTACCAGAGGGAAAGGGCTGGAGCCTGGGATCCTCTCTTTATTCCCTGAGCAGGTGCAGCTTGCACAGCCCAAATAAATTCTTTTCCACCTGCTGCCCTTCTAAAATTTCCCACTGCTGCCTGGAAAGGAGCATCTGAAAGGTGAGAAAATCACCTCTCTTCAGTTACTTAGCTCTAGCAGGACATCACTGTCATTTGAGGGGGCACAGGATTGATGTGGTCAAAAAGCCAATCTTTCCAAGAAAGTCTTGTTGGAAGCAAAGAGCCGCAACGCTACAGGTGACCTTTGGCAAAATGGGAGTTGGTTGGCTTGCAGTCTCCTGAACTTTGCCAAAGTGGTTTATGTGCTTTTTGGCGTGCTTGGAAACAAGACTTAAGATCCATTGTCCTCTGTGTGATGATGTTTAAGCATCAGTGACTGGAAGGCTAGAGGAATGACTGCCATCCAGTCTATGCAGTGTCTGCTCCTGTTGGAATGAATTCCTTGGGAACTATTAAGCAGCTGGCTGAGTTATGTGGCCCCTTATGGTAGTCATTAACTCAAACATTTGAATGCTGAGCACTCTCCACATCTGGTGGGTAGAATTTAGGTGGCTTTTCACACCCAGACTGAAGAACTTGGAGGTGAGGGACTGAAGTTCTGGTGCCTTTAAAGAGGTGTGAATATCCCCAGTCTTTCAGAGCTCCACACAGTCTGTAGTCCAGCATACACATTCCCTGCATAGGTTCTTCTGGGACTGCAGCAAGACCTGTGCATTGTGAAGCTCTTTAACATCCGCATGCACATGTATAGGTTAGTCTTTATGTTTAACTGGGGAGGTGACAAACACCTGAATCGCCTAATGTTTCATATCAGAGCTCTTGCCACCTTTAGGGGTTGATCCTATAGAGATCCAGTCCTTCTGGTCTTTTGCTGACTCCTGGTTCTGTCAATGCCCTGTTCATTCTTGCTCGATAGCCTTTTCCTTTGAAAAACAGGGCCTGGCAGTTCCCTTCTCATCTTGGGATTTTCCATTGTGCCAGTTCTTGAACAGAATTGTTGCCTCAGAGCTGCTAAATGTCAGCAGTTCTGCTTGCTGCTGTGCGTGACCATACAGGATGTCACCTCTACTGCAGTCTGGATGAGTCTGTTGGATGGTTCGACAGGATTTGGCCTCTACCATAAAAAGAGACTTTTAGGTACGCTGAAGACTGTAGGCAAGGTTTGTCACGTCAAAGAAAACATCAGTGTAATCATTTAACAAAGCTAAAAATGAAGACATAGATTAACATGTTACATGGAAATATATATATATATTTCATATACAAGACACAGGCAGCTTCCTTCATAAAGCTTTCTTTTTACTTGTACTTTAACAGTCATTTTTGGTTTGCCTTGCTTTTTGTTTTGGTTTTGGTTGTTTGTTTGTTGTTGGTTGTGGTGTTTGTTTGTTTGGGTTTTTTTATGTTTGAAATGCCAGCACTTTATTTTGTTAGTTCTTAAGCCTTACTTCTGGCTAGCGTATCATACTGGCATTAACCAGCCTGGGGAGTCCCCTGCTGTATCATAATTTTTATGCTGTTGCTCGTACTGTGATACCTGAGCACTTGCTGCATATAAATGATGTATTTAGAATTTTTTAAAGCTAGACTATCAGCGTCTTGATTTTCCAGCTTGTATTGCAAAGCATTTGTTAGGGTGCAGTGTCGTGGATTCCCGTTCAGGGTTGTACACATGTAGGAGATTGTGCTCTCCAAATGATGGTTCGGTGTCCTTGCATAGTGCAGAGTGATGTGAGTGAAACAGAATCAGACCTTTGCTGAGGTGCAATTTCTGTCTTCCCAGTCCCCAGAACACAGTGTAATCTATAGCATTTTGGTTAGCATCAATCTGCTGGCTGAGGAGGATTGATCTGGGTTAGTGGATTCTATCCACATCGAGGAAACCATTCAGAACCACTCTGAACAGCTAATACTGATACTTTTAGTTCTGAGTCCGTACTGAACAAGCTGCTCTCAGTTATCAGGAGAGGGCTTGTTTTCTGGAAGATGGCAATGAGCTTTCCATGGGAGAGGTAACACCAGTGATTAAAGCACTTGTTTTCTGCAGTGTTCTTTTCAAAAGCATGAGAGTCGGTTGTCTTGGTCTAAATCAAAACTTAATGTTCTGTTGCTAAGTCTTCATTGCTTCTCTGTCATGTACAGTTATTCAGTATTTAATCTTCCATCTAGTATTTCAGAGTATGTTCAAATATAGATCATTTTGAACTTCAGTATTTTCCTGCTCCCTTTCTCCATTTGCAACACTGAGTAAAGGAAGGTGTGCAGGCAGTGCCTGCTATCTCATCCATGCTGCTGCTCTCAAGGCATTTGTGGTTGTCACGTAAACTACACGCTTCCCGTACACACACCCCCCCCCCCCCCCATGACTGTACAAAGTTATACTTAGTTAAGATGAAAATGAGTTATCCCTTATATATCTTCTGAGTAGCAGTTAGAACCAAGGGGGGTGAACTTTGAAGCCAGTGTCCAAATATTGTAGGAAACTTGGCTTGAAGGAACCATTGGAGGTTCATCCTTCACCTTCTAGGCACTATGCATAGCTCCAGATGCTAAAATCCCAAAACTGATTTGGATCCACATGTCTATGGAATTGATAATACTGAGAAAGAGAAATAGGCCAGGTTCTCACGGCGAAGCAATCGCCAAAATCCCTGATCTCAAGTAAGATTTAAGCATGTACATCTGTGCTTTAAAAATGACAAAATGAGTCACATTGTGACATTTATAAAGGAGTGTATTTTCCTTGGTGTGTATTCTTGATAACTTTTGTACAGAGCATCTAAATGGGTTTTACTGAAATATTTAATTAGCTTAGTAAAGCATAAAATGAAATTTTAGCCAAAAACTGCTTCAGTAACGATGTATTTCAGCTTGCATATGGGGAGATCGTAGCGCTGGTTCTGAAGTGATGGAACCTATTGATTTATTGTCCTCTCAGATTATGTTTTTAATTAAAAATGTTAAGTTATTAGGCATTCAAGTGTACAGATGTTTATGTTCGTTCGAAACTAAAGATCAGTGTTTCTGTTTAGAGGATAATCGACGCCCTAGAAGAAGAAAAGCAGTTCCTGACCATGTCAATCACAGATTACCTGAAGGACTATCAAGAACTACTGCAGGTGAAAGCTGGCCTCATCCTTGAAATTGAAACCTACAGGTAAGAATTGCGGCCACACTATGTTGTTTAATCAGAAGATAATGTAAATCCCTTTTTATAGACACGGGGCCCCCATTCATCCTCTTTCCAGCATTTAAAATGCGGTCAGCTACTTTCAGGGACCCCTAATATCAGTTTTCTTAGTTTGCTGCTGGCTTGTTCTGTGACGTGGGTCACCATGCCATTCTGTGCTTGGCTGTGCTCTCTGTGAAAGGAAGATAACACCCCTTCAGAAGGCTGCTAATGCATGTGGAGTTGTCTGAGATGTTGGGGAAAACTGTAAGGATAATAAAATACCGTTATTCATTAGTGATAAGAATTACCAGTGGGCAGAGCTGGCTGGAATTTGATCATTTGAGCAAAACTCTCTCTGGTAGTAATTCATTCTTTTCCTCCATCCCCAGAACAACATGTTAGAGAAGCCAATATAATCCATAGAAACCCTATTAACTTTGTACAAATGTAGTGACACATAAGAAACCTTCTTAGTCCTGGTCACATTGATACAAAACTGATGTAAATTGTTGAGGCAACATTTGATTACAAGCTAAGGAGCCAGTATCCCTAAATTGCAATCAATAAAACATGAGGTAGTATAGTTGCCATCTGTCAACTTAGATGGCACATTTCTTTGTTTAAATCTGTTGGTCACTGTCCACCCACAGCATCAATATAAGTAGCAAGTTCCCCGTTCTTGTTTCAGTTACAGGATAGTGGAAAGATAAAAGAGGAGTCTTTTTGATTAACTCCTGGCTATCTTCATCCTTGGTTTGTTAAACATGTTTGGATCAAGCAAAATATACCAGATAACCATGTCTCTGCTAATGACTCCTCAGTACTGTATATCTCTAGCCACTTAGTAGCTGTGGGGTTGAAAAGCCAGAGTAATTCTGCTGTCTGGAGAATCGTGATGTATCAGTTGGCACATGGCATAAAAGTGATTCAGAATGAAGAAAAACAAACCAAACCCCATGAACTGGAGGCAGATACTGCCTTATTGTGAGGATCATGCTTTTTCTCTACAGCTAGCACAATATTTTAATTTCATTGAGGTACTGATCTTCAAACACAGATAAGTGCAATTCTTACTGAGTGAAGTAAGAATTTGCAAGAAGTTTGTCAGCCTCCTTTCATGTTCTCTTTAAGGACTATGCCTCAGGCATTAGTTTGTCTAGATTGTTTGCTTTATACATATTCCACCTGCATAAACAGTGTACCAGTTACACATGATATTTGCTTTGGTATCGCAAAGCATTAATGCCATGTTCTAAGTGTGTAACTTGCTAGGAACCAATAAGCAAGTAAGTCTGGATAAGGATGGTGCCAGCTGAATTATGGGTGAAGTGTGTAGAGTAAAGCAATCCACTTGATAAATATGAAATTTAACTGTAGTTGTGTAACTGAAAATGAGAAGCTTGAAAGAGTAACTTCTGAGTAGCTTGGTAACAGACTAGCAAGCAAAGGATGTCTGTAGTCCATCAAAGAGCAAGAACGGTCTGTTCAAGACACCTCAGGTATTGTGTTCTATGAGATACAGACCAAGGCTGGCTTCTGCACGAGATCAAATCACAAGCAGGGTGTGGGAGAAGTATTTTGCAGGCAATTGGTGAGCAACAGTACCTGGACATGTGCTGGTGGACTGGGACCCCTGTCTGGGGTCCTTGGAAAGCCAGTAATTTCTGGGGCATTACTGGGGAAATGTTAGCCAGTTGTTATCCTTATCTATGTATGTTAATTCTGTTAACTTTGCTAAAACATGTGATTCTTCTAAACTTAATCCTAGCTCTGATGTTGACTTTTACTGTTGTCACTTAAACTTTCTCCCTTGGTTTATTCATCTGCAAAATGGGATTAGCACTTTCACAATAGCAGAATTACCAGGATTGTTTTGATGATTAGTATTCATCCAGAGCTAGGAATGATAATGCCCAGATATTTAGTTGTTTGGACACGTTCTTAGTTAATAAGTGAACCATCAGTGCTTCTGCTCTGTAAAACCTTGTAAGCCCATTAAATTCTGGAACTTCTCCAGAGTTCCTATCACTGATTATCTGAGCATTATTGGTTTGTCTAAGGATTCCCTCCTCTCGTTAATGAAAAGAGAACTGTTCAGCATCATTTGCAGCACGTGCTTGTTGTCCAGTGGAGAAGCTCCTTAACCTGGAGGGTTCCTTCAGCTGACTGTAGTGAATGCAACACGGCGAGGCAGACTTCAGCGGACAAAGGAGTGTCTGTCTCCTGAGAAAGATCTACAGATGGAAACAGAGAAATGGGCCTTGCTGCAGATCAGAAAACACGCTATCTAGTGCCTGCCAAACAAAATTCCTTTAATGCATCAGAAGCTGAAAAGTGATTGTTTTGATTTGCACGTTTTACATTTAGGCAGTTTTACCTATTCCTCTTTTCTTCTTACTCCCCCTTCACTTAAGAAGATAATGTGTTCCTCACTGTGTCCCTCTGTCAGCGCTGCTGTGGGGGGGCATCAGTATGGATCCAGTTAGCCTGTCAAGTGAGAGAACTCTGGACTGCTCATCTATGTACTTTTTCAAACCCTGTTCCTCTCCCAGGCTTTTTTTCTCCCTGATAACCAGGGCAGGTGAAGGCAGCTTCAGTTTGTTTTCAGGAAAGATGCCACCATATACCTTTGCTTATGCATATTAGAAACAAAAGGCAACTATTCACACTCAGTTCAACATCCTGAGCTTTCCACCAAGAAGCTTCTGTGAGGTCCTTGCCACCTCCTTTCCTCCTGGCATGATAGGTTAGGGGTGTGGTATCTGGTCTGCTTCTTGGAGCTCTCTTTGCACTCCCCACCCTGTATTTTCTCTTTGTTTTACAACTCATATAGGTCCTGTTTTAAAGCCAGTTCTTTCCATTAGTCAACATTGCTCCTGGACTGGCAAGAAGGATCATAGCTGCAAGCAACACCCTTCCCCAAGGACCAAGTGTACTTCCTCTCTGATTCTGTTCACCCTTCCTGCTCTGGGAGCTGAGGCTCACTCAGGAAGTGAAATATGTGTCTTACATGGTTTTTTGAAGTTACACCTCATGGGAATCCTCATTCCCAATCCTTAGTCATCAGTGTTGAAGGAAATATTTATCAAGTGTCTTGAAGTTTTGTTCTGTGTTCTTGGAACCCTGCAAAAGCACAACTACTTAGACTACAGTTAAGTTTTACTTCCAGAGAGAAGTGGTGAATTATTCACTGTGTAAGACTCTTAATTTTAAAAGGAGATAGAAAATCTGCCTAGGATCAGAATTATCATCAAGCCCTTCTCCTCAGCTATCAGAAGCTGCTGCTTTTCAAATAGCAGTGGATGCCCAAAGCCTCTGCCATAGGTTGTCATTTTTCTGCCCTCTCTAAAATACACTGTTGTTGAAAAGATTTTATTTTGAAATCCTAGTGTCATGCAAATGTTCTGTTATAGGTTACCAACTGAAGCAGCAGACTCTCCTTCTCTTTTCTCTCTCCTTCTCTTTTCTCTCTCTCTCCTTCTCTTTCCTCTCTCTCTCCTTCTCTTCTTGGCATGGTCATTGTCAGGATCTCTTAATACGCTTGTCAGGCATAGTTTCCAATCTTTCCTCTGCTGGTTTCCTCCATCAACATTTCTGACCTCTTTCCATGCCTTCTTAAGAAATCATCACCAGCATTAAGGCCTCCTCAGTTACTCTCTACAGCTTTTTCAGTCAGTTTCATTATTTCCTGTTTACAGTTTGTAACATCCAATATGTCCTGTTTCTGTATTAGTTTTATTTTAAGAACATTCTGAGTTTTCTACCCCCCAGAAATTTAACACGCAGTTGGTTACCTTCTGTTCTTCACACAATCCTTGTCCTCCCATCCTGTCACGGAAGAAAGCTGTGGAGTGGCCTTTTCCCCTAAAAGTGCTTCTTCCATTCCACTTCCTGGAGAGGTTGTGGGGGCTTTTTGCCTAGGAAAGAGAGGATGAATTTTTATGGCCTGCTGGCCAACTGTCCCCATCTGAGGTTTTGGGTTTCTGTAGCTGGAACAAAGTCATTGCTGTTGTGGATGTCCACGATAACATTTGCACTGCATCCTTTTGGTTTGGGTAACTTCTCTCTCCCCTCCCCCCCAGCCAGTTTATCTCATCCACCTGCTTTCATGGAGTAGTTATTTCTGTTGTCATCCAGCACACTGCAGGGCTCCAGCCTGACTAGTATGTCACTGCTAACTTTAGATAAATGACATTAATAATGAAATGAGTTAAAGGTGCAGCTGGAGTGTTTTCTGGCAACACTTTAAGTATTAACACAATGTGTGTATATGTCATTTGGGATCTGACTTCCAGGAAGTAGCTGGCATGGTTATTTTTTAGAAGAACACTGCTTAGAGGAATGGTTTTTGTTATTACTCTGTATACCTAAGAGTTCATACAGTTGACATTAGCACTCTATTCTTCAAGTAGTTTAAGTTTTAAAGCAGTTCTCACCACGAAAAGATTATAGTTGAAATGATTAGTATTAGGAAAGGATGCAGAAGAACAGAGAAGCAGATGGCTCGCATAAACTGAACCTATGGTTAAGCTGAGGAACATAACCTGAGTGTGCTGGCTTCCAAGCCCCTGCTCAGTGTCTAACCCTACAGTTTCTCATGCTAGTTTATTAAGCCAAAGCCAATTGAACTTTTTCTTTTTTATCTGATAAGCTGGAGGACATACACACTATGAACTGTGTGTACTGTAAAACACTGATTCACTGTCCAGTTTCATAAAGGTTTCATGAAGCTTTGCCTTTCATTTTCAAATCCAACATATTTTCAGTAGTAATATTTCAGATGCAGCTTTTCTGTGTGCCGTTGCCCTTTGCCATATACAGTTACCTCTTGGAACTTATTTTTAGTGACTTCATACGTTGCTGCAGCAACTGACCCAACTGTTGTTTTAACAGCAGCCAGAAATGCTTAGTTAAACTACCGACATTCCTAGTTTCCCTCGTCATGGTTAACGCTTTCACTGCCAGCTCCTTGATCCGTTTCTGCAGTGTCACCACCAGCTTCTCTGTGTCTATCAGAGCAATTTGCACTCACCAGCTTTGGCAGATCCTGTGTTTGGTCTGGGGAACATTCTCTATATGTGTTGAAGTCATCTAATTCCTATAAAGACTCTCTTAACATAGAAGAATAGAAATTGCTTTTACTTTATTTTCTTTGAGTAACAAAATAGAAGGTGTCTACCTGAGCCTGTTTTAAGGGGGACAGTGACCTGTAAATATGTTAGGTAGTTGTAACCTGACTTTCCTCCTGAATCTAGGCAAATCCATGATTGCAAAGAACAGCTTACTAATGATATTTTGCTGATGTAGCATTGTCCTATTGAATTCAGAGGCAATCAGAAACCAAAGGAAATACGAAATACTGAAAGTTACCAGGCGTGTGAAATCTCCAGGTTACATTTAAAAGATTTGCTTTGTTAATTTTGACAGAAATGCCAACAGATGTGTTTATACCACAATCCTAAATTGGGTTCAGCTCCTCCCCTAGGGAGTAAGAAGCGTGGGCTATCATCATCCTCCAGTCTTACTCTTGACAACTTTCACATGGCAGCTGGGTGTTATCAGTGCAAAACATCTGGTATTTCCAGAAGTGGAAAGGCTGAAATGGGTATTTCACTAGTAGAAGTGAATATAACCCCACCAAAGTTACCATACTGATCATAGCTTTCTGTTGCACACTGAAGGAACCTGCCATGGAATTTCTAGGCTGTTGCACCAGGATGCTGCAGTTGAGCATGTATTTGGGGGCACCATAGCTCGTGGCCATGCAAAAACAGAAAAGGGACAAACTGGTTTTTTTTTATTATTTTTTTTTTTTTAGTTTTTGGAAAGTGGATGGTCTATTTTATGTCAGATAGCACAAATATATAGACAGCGGGATATATAGACACACAGATTTCCAGAGAATGTGTCTGGAATTCTGAGACCCTGTCGTACTGGATAACTGCATCTAAAACTTATATGAGTGAGGAAGAGCAGCCTAATGTTTACTTTTCATATTTGGTATATGGAAGAAGCCAGCAGTTAGGGTTTACTTTTTTAGAGCACTTGGGTAATTCTAAAGAAGGCACTTAGTCTCTTCCCCTCCCTCCTGAGAGGACAAAAGTATGCTGTGTGTCTATGAGGATTTCTTTAAAGCAGAGCAATTGCTCCTGAAAATGTGACACCCCTCCGTTGTGCTAATCTCTGTGGGAAATGTGCCTTTGGAGTGCTTTCCACCACTGCTATTAGAGAGTCACTGCAAAACAGAATGAATGGAAGGCTGAGGAACAGAGGGGACAAACAGAGATGTCATTAAAAGAAACCAAGCGGTTTCTGTCACAAAGGACTTTCCTAGTGCTTTGTTGTAAAAGGTGTTGATTTCCAATTGAATAGGAGCAAAGGACAGTTAGGGTAATACTGTAAGTTGTTTTCTCCAGCACTAGCCAGTGTTTAACAGTAGAACTAATACTTTCCTTCAGTTTTCAGTTGAAAAGGATAGAACTCACAGACCCTGTCTGTACCTGTTCCCTCCTATATCACACTGCAACACCAGCTTTAGTACTGTTACCAGCAGGAAAGCTGTTGATTATTTGCTTGTAAATATGTTTTTTTCATTTTTGCTTTTTGTTCTTAAAACATCTCCATGTGTTTCTCTGAGACACCTTAACTTCAATATGTGTTAAGTTTTGTGTGGCTTTGTTTTCTCATGGCTCTGTTATAAGATCATCGCTCTGGAAAAATTTGCTAGCATGTATGATTCCATAGTGGAGATCAGTGGATCTTGTCCATCTCAGGAAGCAGTGTATTTAGAGTAGCTCTAAAATTGTGCTCTGTCTGCTGCTGTCACCTCTTTAAGGTTATTGCATTGTTCTTACAAACTGGATTCTGCAAACTAAGAGTCTGGAAGATGCTAAGGATTTCTCATTTGCAGTGTTAAAAACATGGGGGGGGTGAAACCCACTCTGGATCTGACCCAACTTCAGGGTAATTGTTTCTGTTTCTAAGACACATAAATGTTCTATATTATGATTATTCTTCCCAGTATTTTAATGGAATGCCTTTTTTTTTATGTTTTGCAGAGCTTTGTTAGAAGGGGAGAGCAACCAGTGGATTATTACGTGGAGAGATCAGTATAAAGGGAAATTGCCTCGAGGTAAAAACTGAATATTAAAAACATGAATATTGAATGAAATTAAATAAAACTGGAAACTATTATGTTATAATATTCCTGAATAATGCTTTGTACAAGCGTATTGCAAAGAGAATACTGAATTGGTTTTGAGTGCTAATATTTTAAATCAACACAGTGCTATTCTATAGGAGGTAATTTATAAAACCATGACTCAAGTGGAGAAAGTAAGTAGGGAGTGATGTTTCATAGCTCTGATAGTGCAAGAACTTTTGGATGCCCATAGATCTTAAGAGAGTTTTGAAGTATAAAGCAAGAGGTATTTAACAAAACATATAGTAGAAACCATGGAATCATGAGGCATTGTGAGTGTTAAAAAGTTTACGTGGGTTTAAAGAGAAATTTTAGCAACTAATGAAAGAAAAAATCAAAGACCTATTAAACATAAAGATACCATTTCTATCTTAGGAGCTGCAAATCTCTGGAGGCTGTGAGAGTATACCAGGGAAGTATCACTATTTACTTGCCCTGTTTTCAGACTATTCCCTATGTATCTACTGTTGGTCACTGTAAACAGGATACTAGATGAGGTGGAGCTTCGATCTGACTGCTAGGGCCATTGTTATTGATAACAGAATTATTCTCCATAATACTCCTGAGTTTAACAATGTGTGGTCTTAAAATCATCGAACTATGATAGGCAGTAGTCCCAGAAGAGATCTAAAGGCTGTGTCTGTAGCAGTAAATTAAACAGACTAGGTTGGAAGGCTCACATAGAGTTGCCTATGCTGTTAAACTGTTAGCCCTGTGCCTGCCACAGTTCTGACCTGGACTAGCCAGGGCTCGTGCAGACAATGCTCAGGTGTATTCAGTGGTTACCACAGGCCAGGAAACACCACCCAAAGCCAGAGGAGATGTGGCTGGCTTCTTAGGAGTAGAGATTTGAGTTGTGCAATGCTGATTGGTTTTAGAGCCAGATGGTGATTCCTGGTACATTTTATTACACTGTATAAATATAGCCTAAAAGGTTCTTTATTTCTCTCCCTTGTTTTATCTTGTGGCTATGAAGGTTTGTATTTGTGTTTTCAATTTCCAGTATGTAGTGGCAGGTATGCCATTAATCCTCAATAGGAACTGAAGAATTTCAGGCCACTTTGACTAATGAAGCAAAAATCAAACCTAGGATATTGTCATACATGATTTAATAACTAGTAGTAAATGTAAATAAACATTAGTACAAACATGAAAGGTGTAGTAATTAAGGAAATGACATAATACCCAGTAGCTCACAACAGGTAAAATTAGCAAGAACTTGCAACTTAGTAAAAAGCTTTGCTTTCAGTTTTAACATAATTTATGCTTAGACTTAATTAAAATGCAAAACCTGCAGGAATGCCTTTACCAAGCTCTACTGAAAATGGAGCCATTATTTCTTTCAAGAATTTAGTATAACATTTCTTAGTTCATGCCCTTATATTATTTTAGATACAAGCCACTATTTTAATGTTTGGTTACCTGTGGTTTTTTCTGCAGATATTATAAACACTTCATATAACTACACTGATACTTACTCTGCTTATCAAGAAAGAAATAGAACCAAAGCTTCACCGGCTATCAGGGTCACTGATGCCAGGCGTAGGATGCCAGTGACAAATACTAGCAGCTCTGCACATTATTCAGCTCAGTCAACACAGGCTGGATCACAGAAAACAGCTAGTGGAAGAGCTTCTGGAAGAGATGGACTTGGTTCTGTGTATCGCCCTTCAACCACTGTTACGAAGAATGAAAGGATTGCAACAGACCACAAAGAAATAAGAACATTCACTCCAGCCTACAGTAGTTGGAAAAACACTGAAATCCAGCAGAAGACAATTCCAGAAAGAAAGAAAATTGAAGTTACAGCTTCATCCACAGTATCTTTTTCAAAAGAATCAGCTGAAAGATCGGACAAGGACCACAAGCCTGACACAAAGCCAGGGATTTCTGAAAATACAAGAACAAAACCAAGCTTCACTAGATTTCCAACTTATGAGCTGAATACCAATTTTAAACCATCTAAATATGAAGAAACCATAACTGAAACTCAGACCACACTAAGAGAAAAAAGAGGAGTCAGCAAACCAACTGAAGAGAAAAAATCTCTGCTGAAAGAAGAAGATATGCTAGAGAAACAAACAAAGGAGGAGAAAAAGAAAACAGATGAAAAACCTTTTATAGAAGAAAGAACTGCTGGTTTTGGAAGGAGGACCGAGCAGAAAAAATATGTCCATGAAGAAGTCATTAACCAGAAGCTAACAGGGAGTGGTATTTGTAATGCGAGAACTTGGAGTAGTGAATCAAACAAAAAAGATAAAAATGTATCTTTGGACTCAAGAAGCAAAGAAGTCATTGAGATACCTATCACTCTTGAAAAGCCTGCTCCTGACAAGGCATCTCAGAGTAATAAAGAAGTAAGGGTACGAGCTTCTGAATCTCCCATAGGAAGAGAAAGAGATGAGCGTGTAACTAAGCCTGCTGAAATTCCCAAAGTGAGTGTTTCAGAAGCAGAGTCCGGTCTGAAAGATGAAGAGCAAATTAGTGACAGAAGTCATAAAATGGGAACTCCGTCAACTGAAAACATAGCAGAGAATATTGTTGCTGACATTCTTAAAAGTTTTACGCAGTCATCTAGTTCACAAATATCCACAGACACGAAAGTGACCTATTTTAATAAGAAAGAACAACCGGATGACGGGAAAATAAAGACTGAGATCACAGTGCAATCTCAAGTTCAAGAAAGCATAGATATTTCAGATGAAGCTGACGCAGGTCTGTCAAGCCAGGACGTTAGAAAAGTGGTTCGGGAGAGTGTTGAGGGAGCTCCTTCCAAAGAGGAGATAGAAAATATAGTACATCATGGCCTGAAAGGAAGTGAGGGTGGAAAGAACGTCTCTGTTAACGTTGAGATCGTAGAGGAGCTGTTAGATTATGCCACTGATGAAAGGACTGATTTTTCAACACCTTTTGAAGTAGAGGAAGTGGAAGATACATTCCCCGAGAGAGAGAGGCGTTACGGTGATGAGGAGGAACACATAACGCTCACCTATGAAGATGTTAAAAAGAAGAAACAGCGGCATGAGGGTTTCACTCACGTGGAAGAAGTAACTGAGGAAGATGACTCACCTATTGAACAAAAATATTTTGTATCCGTTCCTGATGATCATCCTGTTGTTAATGAAAAAGACGATGACTCGGTATATGGGCAAATACATATAGAAGAAGAATCAACTATTAAATATTCTTGGCAAGATGAGTTTTTGCAAGGCACACAAAGTAAGAGAGATGAAGGTGTAAGCTCTCCAGAAGAAACATACCAAGTGGTAGGGGAGGAATCGAGTGCCCATATTTTAAAAGAGCATCCTGAAGCTGAAACATCCCATGTTGAATCTGTGGTTATTGAAAAAGAAATTAAAATTCCCCAAGAATTTCAGACTTCGATAAAAGGGCTTTTATCAAAGGAAACAAAGGACCCTAAACATCAATTGAAGGAGGCTTTGGAACAGTTGGAGGGCAGTCTCCCAGACAGCGTAAAAGAGGAGCTGTCTGCATTAACAAAAGAAAATCAAGCTGATGCTAGTAGCTTAGCATTTGATATCAAAAAAGTTAATCAAAAGGAAGAGGGTGGCTTGGTGACAATTGTTGCCGAAGTCAATCTGTCACAGACCCTTAATACTGATGAATTTGATGTAGCTCAGCTTGGTGAAGGAATTGCAAGTGAGAAGGAGAAGGCAACATTGCAGTCCCTGAAAAAGGCAAGCTCTGAAAGAGTTGCCAATGGGAGAAGCAATATAGAAGTAGATGTTTCTTCCCACGGTGATAAATACGTTTCTTTGGCTGATGAAGAAATCTATAACTCCTCCACAGTGAGGAGGAGTGGTGGCACAGGGTATCACACCACTGAAAAAGTGATTTATGACGGTTCTGTTTTGGGAACTGCAGGTTTTGGAGAAGTCTCTCACTTGGCGCAATCAACTGATGAGACCAGATCCATAAGGCATATTAAGGTTGGTCCAGCAGAAGTCCAGAGATTTGAGCAGACTGTGTATGAAGGGCCTGGTTCTGAAACGCTGGAGCTCACTGCTACAGAAGATCTTGTCCAAAAAGAAGGATCATCAGAGTTTAGCCGATCTGTGAAGCATTTTAAACTGGGTCCTAAAGAAATCCAAACCACAGAAGAAGTAATTTATACAGGCCCTATTACTACAACTGTAGAAGAGATTGATTCTGGAAATCTTTCCCAGTTTTCAACGGACTTCAATAGGTCCACAAGACGTGTCACAGTAGGATCAAGGCAAATAACTGAAGAAGTCTCCTTTGAAGGGCCTGTTTCAGACTCTCTGGAGCTCAATAGTTCGGGTAACGTTTCTCAGACAGAGGGGTCTGTGGATGTCAGCAGATCAGTAAGACACTTCAGATTAGGTCCAAAAGAGATTCACACTGAGCATGTTATCTTTGAAGGACCAATTTCTGGTAAAGTGGAGGTCAGTGACACTAGAAACTTCTCACAGACAGGAAGTTCAGTCAGACACATTCAGTTGGGTCCCCAAGAGTTTACGACAGCTGAAAAAATAATCTACCACGGACCCATCTCCGAGCATACAGAAATCAGTGAACTAGAAGACCAGACTCTTTCAGAAGGCTCACTAAAGCGTGTTAGGCTAGGTCAAGTGGGAGTTAAAACCACTGAACAAATCATATATCAGGGCTCTATTTCTGAAACTCCAGAGCTCATTAACAAAGGACATCTTTCAGAGACTGAAGGAAGCTCAGATAGCAACAGATCTTTCAGGCAGGTTAAAATAACTCCTGTAGCAACTCATGCTGAGCAGATAATCTTTACAAGACCTACTTCTGAAGATCTCTCACAAACAGAAGAATCATCTGAAAGCAGTAGATCTGTGAAGCATGTTAAAGTAGGATCCAAGGAAGCATCTTTTACTTTTCAAATGGATGTTTCCAATAGGGGTGGAATATCTACAGTAAAAAGTGGAGAAGATCAAGCAACAGTGCTCGTATCCAATAAGCAAGACCCTTGTGTTAGCCGGCCACAGATTGTAGTTGAAAGCGCTGACATTGTAGAAAACCAAACTAGAAGAGGTGGCTACGTTCTCTCCAGTGTTTCTCAAGGTCATGGTGAAAAGGTAGTGGAAAAATCACTTTTTGATAAAACTGTACAATTGCAGAGAATGGTAGACCAAAGGTCAGTCATTTCTGATGAAAAGAAAGTCGCTCTTCTCTATCTGGACCATGAGGAGGAAGATGAGGATGATAATAATGGACACTGGTTCTGAAAGGACTCTTTAATGAAGTCTACTTAATTTGTTTATACATATTTTTGATCATCCTTTTTTTTTTTTAAAGAGAAAAAAAGGGATGAGGAAACACTCAAACTATTTAGATTATTAATAGTGGACTGAGAATAACTGATTCTAAGCCTTTGCCTATTCAGCACACTTTTTACTTTATTGGAAGTGTGAATTTTTGGGAGAAATCATGCCATTAGTATGTTTTCCTCAGAGACCTGTGTGCAATAATTTCACATTTTTCCACTCATAGAGATGGGAATTTGCTACTGGGGAATTCAAAGGATTCTATTTCTGTTTGGTTTATAACAGGTCAGTTAATAGGTGTGTGCTTGAATAGGACTTTCCCAATTTTATTTTTTTTTTACAGAATACTGTATTGTACTTGATTACTAAAATATTCAGCAATTTTATTTAAATCTCAAGCTGCTAACCACAAAAATAACAGCCTATAAGACTAATGAGGGTGGTAGGTAGCTGATTTTTCAGTTCTACTTCTGTGTACTTATATGCAATACCTAATGAAAACATTTTAAGATACAGTTATTACAGCTATAAAAATGAATACAATTCTGTAGGATCAAACTTAGCATATCAAGAATTGACAAAAATAATATCATTTGTATAGCTAGAGTGCAGTGCAAAAAAGAAAGAGGTAACACTGAAGCAGGAATTCCTCACAGTATTCCTAATGAGAGTGATTTTTATAGTTAGACAGCAGTACATTTAGTATCTTTAAAAAGAAAACCAATTAAAAAAATAGGCTGGAGTTCTCCTTACTGAAGTAAGTGAGCTCTACAGCTTCAGTGGCTATGATAATAATGGATAATATATGCATTAATAGCATTGACTTACTCTGCAGTATATGGGTTACCTTGACACTAGGTATTGCTAAAGGTTAAGTGTGAAGTGTCAAACCTTATTACATAATGCCTAATTGCTGAACACAGGGAAATGAGCTAATATGTGTTCTGTTCTGAAGGAAACTTGCAAAAATGGCATTGATGACACTTTTGATGATTGTGTGTCATATCCAGATAATCCTTTCTTTGTTTACAAATGAGAAGATGCCTTTTTCAGTTACTAGCCCTGGAAACCTAACCTGAGATGTTAGCTTTTTTTTTCTTATTTTTTTTTTCCTTTATTTTTTTTAGATTGCAACATTAGCCTCAGGCCAAAGTTGGTTTCTACTTAAATAATTTGAAAATAAGCTAATTGCACTTGGATTGCACAGTGGTTAAATTAAGGACAGAATTTCATTTTATAATTCTAATTCAGTGACTTCAAAGTCCAGATCAGAAGCCGGCACCACGAACTGTACTAAACTGTGCAGTGCTACCAGAAGCAAAAATAGCAGCCAGAGTATTTCTGTCTCTAGGGTAAGAAGATGCCGTAGTGGACACACAGGAGAAAGATAGAGAAATGAGAAGCTGCTGTTTTTAGAGGCACAGACACGCAGATTCACTCGCTCACTCTCTCACCTTCTCTGCAGAGTAACACACCTCTGCCCGGGGGCTGCTGGGCTGCGGGGCTGCTGGGCGCGGAGGCGGGGTGTTTTTCCTGGGGTTCTGCAAGCGTAGCTTTGCGTGTGCTAATCCACAATAGAATCCAGTTCAACTATCTTAGTCTGGCATGGCTCGGCACTTTTCAGATTCTTTACTTAATACAGAATCTAGATTTTTCTTCAGAACTGACTGCTGCTTTATAATATGAATGTAAATGCCAAGCTGAAGAGAAGCTCCGTGCTGACTGACATAGCGCACTGTTTCGAACGTGGACAGTTTAATGGTTGTGTGCCTTAGTAACTAAGTATGAAACTGTACAAAGCTATTCATGTTCCGAAGATTAACCCATGAGGTTTGTCTGCACTGCAAGGTTTTCTATATATTTTTCTCATTTTGTCCAAGTGTGAGTACTGGTGTACTCAGGATTGGATGTTTTTCAGTCACGTACTAAGAAATCATTGGTTGAAATTGGAAGTGTAACCAACAGCTGGGAAATTAATTGGACACTGAGTTGTGTAGAAGCACTAAAGACATGTTTGCTAAGCTTATTTATACTGTTCACTGTGTAAGGGATAATATTTTTTTCAAAATTATTCATATGTGCTCAGAACAGATCTTGTGCTTCTACTTATAAATAGTGTTATTAATTGTAATACTTCTATACATCTGTTTCCTGAACTGACCCAATGATTTTAAAGATGGTAACACCTCTGTTTCATAATTGTGTATAAGCCAGAATTTTCCAGCTAGATCCCTAACTGCAAGCAATAAGATTTTCTTCTTCAAGTATTAAATAACTGCATAAAGGAGGAAATCAGGTCTGTAATAAGCAACAGAACTTATAATGCCGGGGGGGGGGATCATATTTTTCTCAAAGTTTTGTTCTGAGCTGAAACTTAAACATTCTCTGTAAAACAGAGAATGAGTATCTGCAGAAAATGTATTTTGTATCCAACAAAAAGGTACTTTCAAGGTCAAATCCATTTATTGATACTTTGTGGGATCTTTGACAGCTCCTTAGGAACAGCTATACCAACACTGGTTAGGTTCATCTTCACCTGCTCAGAGGATTATGATGTCAGGTGAAGGAATCAACCAGTAAGGAGCAAGTAAGGGAATCATAAAATGTAGATGGCCTTAACATTGAAGGAGAAAAAAAATTAAAAATCAGTATTGTTTCCACTGAGGCAACAACAGCTCTTTAAAATTCCTTTAGACATCACTGTCAGATGCAGTAGGTTATACCAAGATACATTTCTATTTTGATTGCCTGGAGGGAAAAATGTGTTCTGTGTACTTTAATTCTATTTAAGATCAGGATATTAATGAACTGTTGGAAAATTAGTTTATTGTGGGGAACTGGAAATGTGCATTAGCATAACATTTCAAGATATGCACAGTTCTTCTGCATTAATGCTTTGAGGCTGTGAAACCAAAGATGTCTGGTGTTAAGAAGGGTGTAAGTTTTAAAAATGTTTGTGTAAGCAGCCTATTTTCCATCTAGTTCTCATTAACCTGAGACATTTGGACATAGTATTACCCAAAAGCTATCATTACCTTCAGGCAACAAAACGTAGTGAGGTGGACGATCGCATCCTGCAGGCCTGATGCTTGCGTTTGCAGAATCAGGGCCTTAGGTACATGCATTGCTACTACAAGCAAGTGTAACCTGCTGCCTGGTGTACTAATTCACCCTA
Source organism: Actenoides lindsayi (assembly GCA_025331215.1). Taxonomy (NCBI): domain Eukaryota; kingdom Metazoa; phylum Chordata; class Aves; order Coraciiformes; family Alcedinidae; genus Actenoides; species Actenoides lindsayi. The sequence continues at coordinate 74,173 of WTSP01004295.1, forward strand.
TATTATCACTGTCTGCATAAGGATTATATAACCTGCAGCTGAAAGGATTGGTGATGCAGCCTCGGTCAGCATGCACTTCTGAAGCTTACTCATTTAAAATTGTGCTTTTCATTAAATAAAAAATAAGAACTTTGCTGCTGAGTTTGGATTAAACAAAATGCTTTAAAAATATAATTAGTCATTTAGGGGGTAAAAACTATGTATTTATATGCTGATACAGATCAGAAGTGGGGCACTGTTTTCTAAAATGTGTAAACCACTGGTCTAGAAAGCAACTATAGCCTAGAATATAAAGAAGGATGTGTGGGGCCTAGAACTCTGTATCGATGGATGTTTGTGAATAGCAGGTGTTTAAAGAGAGGGTAAGAATGTTGGAACTGGGTTGTTGATGTCAGCTGTGTGAAACTTTGCAGGCAGCTTGTGTTTTGGTCATTTGCAATGAAACTGCATTTTTGTGGTGGTACAAGCTTTGTGATTTTACACTTTTTCACTCTTGAGTATTAAACAATCAAAATCAATGCAGATGTTTCTCTTTCTTCCTGTCTGATGATGTCAAAAAAACCCAAACCTGTGTGTGTATAAATCTCTTGCTCTAAGGCCTCTCAGACTGCGGAGTTAATTTCAGTTCAAAGGAGGAACATGGTTTTTTTATTCCAGCAAAGGCATACCTCTTTCACTTTGATGAGTAGAAATGATGGCAAAACATACCACATTCTTTATTGCAACAACATGCAGCGTGGGTGGACGGACAAGCAGTGGTTCTTGGATTCAGCAGCAGGTAGTGGGAGAGGCTGAGTATAAAACACAGAATATGGAACTGCTGGAGTTTCCCAGCATCATAGTCTGCCTTGGATCCTGGGATTTGACCAAGTTAAGTCTTAACCTTTACCCTTTTCTAGCAAATCAAACCTTTCTATACACATGTAGGCCTTTAATGGAAAGGATGTTGGGTGGGTTTTTTTGGTTGGTGGGGGGTTTTTTGTGGTTTTTTTTTTTTTTAATGATACCTCTATGCTGTGAAGTTTATTTTTCTCTTTAACCACATGTATTTGAAATGAAGAAAATATACCTTTAATGCAATTTTCTCTTGATGAAAGAAATGGATCATAATGAGGGGGGGGGTTGTATGAAAGATTGAGACTTTCTAAAGAGATCATCCACTTTTAATATACTGAGAAAAACCACATAGTACTTCATTTCTTCATCTGAATCTACTCACTGAATCACAGGATATTCTGGAGATGGTTAAACAATCTGCAAAATAGTTTCTACTGAACTGCCTCTGTCAGAAAAAGATTTCCAGCCTTCATCCACTAAGTAGTATTGCTTTTTAAATTGTCAGTGGTGAGGATCTGATTTCTCTGAAATCTGAAGCGTGTCTCTGAATAGTAAGGAATGGGACTCACGGGGGGGTGGTGTTCAATGTGCTGTTAAGATTTCAGTTTCCTGGGTTTGACATACTTGTTTTGATAACATTTTAAAGATGCAGTTAAAGAATGGGGGTCTCTTAATGTCAAATTCTAGAAAGGAGTGCTTAAAATTAAATAGGGAAAAAGTGTGCTTGTATTCCAAATTTAGACAGTTTCAAAGGTAAAACTTTTTTCCTGATATATGTCTGCAACCAAACCTGGGTGAAATAACAAGTAATGTGCCCAATGAACAAGGAAAAGCTTTTCTTCAGCTATGAAAAACTGGATTTTGAAATATATTTCCAGTTATTTGGTTATCACAAACCACTAGTATTGGTTTTCATTTCCAAATGACAATGTGAAGTCAGTGTGGCAGGAATTTACAGGTAGAATCAAGCCTAATGTGTTCAACTACAGACCCCCTTTTTTTCCAGATGAGAAAGTTAAGAGATGCTGAACTAATACTAAGTAGAACTTGATACTAATACTAAGTAGAATTTGCTCCAGGTTCTATAGAACTGATAGGAATACCAATATATTTTAACCAAAATGCCTCTGACAGGCTAAAAATTCTACTTTCCTTTTACTTTAGTGATTTATTCTACAGGAAAAAAGTTACCTTGAATAGATTAGAAAACTATAGTCTAGATGTATACAAGAAATTAATAAGTTGATTTGTAATCCACAAGCAGATATGGCTGCCTGAACTTTGTCTTTTGTACTGGATTTCAATGAGGTTCTTTACTAAAGGATATAAAAAGACAGTGACTAATAGTCTGAAAAGGCAGAGTGTAAGAAATATGCTCATCTGTATTAATTTTTTTTTCTTGTACTCGTCTGTATAACCAATCTGTCTTCAAGGAAAATTTTTTTTTTCAGTATGTCACACAAAGAAGGCCCACTCTGTGTTCATGATGGATAGGGAAAATGGAACAAATGGATTCATCTTTAAGAATGAAAAGCCTGTCATAGTGGCCTTGTTTCCTGATAGTAATGTTGGGACAATAGTGGGAAGGAGACTCCTGGTGGGTTGATATTTCAGTGTGCTGGTCTATCTTATTTGATCTTTGTTTTGTCAGTGTTTTTGTGGCCCTGGAAAACAGGCAGGGAGATACAGATGGTAGCTTATTATCAGATCAGCGTTGTTTGCCGGTTTAATTTTGTGTTGCAGAGAGTCTATGCCTGCAAGATGCTCAGCCCTTTCATACAACTCTATAAAAAGGCAAATTTGCTGCGTAATTGGAAACTGCTGCTTTCTGTTGGCTTTTTTTTCTCATAATTTTGGCTTTACTTTCAGTTGATGTCATTGCATCATCCTGCAAAAACAATGTTCTGCTGTACGACCACCTCTGTCATTATTAGCAGAGGAGTTAACCAAGAGGATTAATGATTTTCTTCCTATCAGTTAGGAATGAAATTGAAGGTGAACATAATCTCTCCTTGTTTTTAACTTGCTGCTTTGATTAATCAAGAGGGGTGGTAGTGGCACATAATTAAATCTCTTCAGGCAATGGCTATTAAATCGGTGACACATCTGACATTTAGCGGAGGAAAGTCTGAAGACCTAGCAGTCTGAACTGCTGCCCTGGGAACTCTCCAACAGTTTGACTCATCTGTCTTTTCCATCAAGCATTTTTGTGACTCTTGTGCCTAAATAGCTCTGAGAAGTGCAAAGGAGCGTAGATTCTAACAAGATGCAAAAAGATGCTCAGCCAAGAAGAGACCTGATTAAAAACTCGCTCTGAATGTGTCAGCAGTTTCTGGAATCGCTATCAATCCTCTTTTTTATTGTGGGTGCCAAGTGAGATTTGTAAGTGAAGGTAGTACAACATATAATTCAACAATATACATTTCTTGGACTCTCACTGGAGATGAAGGTACAGTCTATTTTCCACTAGTACATAGAGATTTATTGAGAAATAGTGTAACACTGAGTACTCCAGGTCACCCTGTGACAGGCAAACTAAATAAGGACACGGCTAATTTCATTAAACCTCTCATCTTTCATAAAGCCATTGCCTCTGGAGCTGTGTGTTCAGACAGGAGTGTGATTGAGATAACTTTGTATCTACTGTCACATTACTGGGAAGTGTATGTATTGTTGATAGCTGTGACTATACAGTGGTGAATGCTTATATAAAAATACTGGTTGTTCCTTAGCTGTCAATGATAGTGCAGACCAGGTTCTGTTTAGCAAGGGGGGTTGATGAGAGCATGGTCAAAGGCTTACAGATTTTGTTCCAGGTGAAGGGAATTGCTCTTGCAGCACAACCACATTAGGATTTTTAAAAAGAAATTAGTCTAAAATCCTTAGGTTATCAAATAAAGCCAGAAAAGAACACCCTGAAAATTAGTATGTTACTGAAAATTACTAAGTTAAAATATTACTTCAATATTACTTACGACCATGTTTTGTTTTGTTTTGGTTTTCCTTTGAATCTATAAGCAGATGTTTTCCTTTTCCCTCATTTATCATGGCAATTTTATGCAAGAATGTTTAGAGGGAATGAATAATCTGGGGTCACAGTATTAGTCCTTAGGGACTTGGAGGGGTGAAAAAGGGTTTTGAGACTCGCTATATTAAGACTGTTTACTAAGTCTGAAACTGAAGACTGTAGGAAAAAAACCCAAAACTTTTGCAGATCAACTTATGCAGATAGAAAACAAACGTTTTCAGGTACAGAATTCTGTCCCGTTCCTGGAGGACTGATAAATTTGTTTTCTCACTTACAAGGTAACTGTCCCATTGAATTCAGCATGTGCTGGGTATTATACCCATAGACAAAGATAATGTGGTGCTATTTATGCAGAGCCTGCTTCATCCAAATTTTAAGCAAATAGCACAAGAAATTAGTTTCTAATAATTTGCTTTAGGGTTGGTTTTAAATGCAATAGTATCAAGTATTAATCTGTAATTTTGCTGTTCAGTTAGATAGAAATTTAGGAGTTTTCAGAGATCCATCTTTCAGATTCCAGTGATACTTCATACAAAGGTAGAGCTTGTTCCTGTAGTTGGAAGAAATCTGAATGCTTTCAGCCTGCTGGCTTTAAATATCAAGTTTTAATTTTGATAGCAGGATATTTAAAAGAAATTATTTGCAAACACCTCCAGTAACTTCAAGTGGCAGTAACTGAGAGATGGACATTAATATGTGATAACTGGTGCTACATCTGAAAAATCAGATGGGTTTTCATCATCTGACTGACTGTTCATGGTATTCCTGCAGTGGTTTGGAAAGGGAGAAAGCAGGACAAGGCAGGCCCAGAAACTGGTAGTGTAAAAATATGTTACAGAACACCAGAGAATACACATATACCCCTCCCTGTGAATCCTCCTCTAATAAAATAGCTTGACCCCCAGATTAGACGAGCAAATTGAAAAGCTGTCATTTTTTCAAGTCATTATTTTAAGCTACTCCTCTAATTCAGCAGTAGAAAGTGGTACACAAAACACAGCTCAGGTACTTCACAGTTGACATACAGTAATAAAATAATCTACAGTGGTAGACTATACTCAACACAACTTGAGATACGTGTAAGGTAATGCGTGGACATCCAGCTTTGATAAACATCAGTGTTTCTTTGAAGGGGGGGTGGGTAGTTCTAAATGTAGAATTCCTATAACCTCAGAACTAGCAATGTTACAAAGATGCTTTTCAGATAGGCAAGTTGTACCTTTGCAGAACTGATTCCATAAGATCTCATCTCATTACATGGTAAATCATTTGCCTCGTTGGATAGCTGGTAATCTATTCTCTGCTGGTGTCGGAGAGTAATTTTATACACACACCATTAGTGGGCATTTTTTAATGTAATATGGGTGTCAAATCCAATTTTTGAAGCCACGTTAGAAATCCTCCTAACTTTCTATAGAGTATCAGGCAGTTTGTATTACTGGAACAAAACAAGAAAAACTTGGCAGGGGAGGGGGAAAGAAGGCTCCGACGCATTTTTATATCACTTTCCAAATTAAGCCCTGTGGAACCATGACAATTTTTCCAAGCAGGCAGGTTCTTCGAGCCGAGCGTTGATTAAAGCTGCTTCCTGCTAAAGCACTGTAGCCTCAACTTCCACTTGGCTTGTCAGACTGAAGAGCCAGACCATTTGGCACACTCAAGCCCACATCTGGAAAAACTTCTCTTGAAATGATTTCTAAACAGCTATGCTGGAAACAACTGCAGCTGCTGTTATAATGCAGAATGGACAGTTTCAATGGTCCCCAAAACCAGCCTATGCTGCGAGACCACTGGCCTTGCTTTTTGAATCCTGAATCGGGCAACTTGTGGTGCTGGGATTCAGCTTTGCAAGTTTTGTCTTTTTGTTAGCTGTTGCTACTTGGTATTAGATCAGTAATTACAGTGGAACAGTTTGCACAGTTCTCATTGAAAAATCTTTCTCTAAAAAGTGGTGAAGTTTAATAAATTTCTTCCAATTAGACCAGTAGCAGCACATTACTGTGTAGAGTAGGAGAATTTTCCAGCAGAAGGAAAAGGTCAGCTTCTAAGCAATGTAATGTGAGGGGAAAAAAGAAATTACTGTAGTGTTCTGTATTCTTTTTAAAAAAACAAAGTGAGCCATAATGTCTCTTAAACTGCTATAGATGCTTAGGAAAGTGCAGTCTTTTACTTCAGCTCAAAAAAATCCAACAAGCTACGTTAATTTTCTCTGGGAAATGTTTGTAACAAGTGATTGCTCCTTTGAATGCTGAATTTACCAAAGAGGGGAGGACTCTCAGGCTAATTGCTCGCTGCCTTTTAAAGAAAGAAAATAAAATATAAATCATTATTTTAATTCCTTAAAGGGGAATGTAATACTGCCCCATCTTCCTTCAATAACTGTGTATCTTATTTTGCACGATGGTTCAATTAAGAGTAAACATCATAGCAATAGATTAAACTGATGTTGTAAAATCTACATTGGAGATCTGCTGTTTATTTTGCGTGACACCAAATAAGGTTTTGCTTACTTGTAGCTGAAAATAGATTAACTTCAAATGAAAGCATGGGAATTTGCTTTAAGTGTACATTAACACTAAGGAAAAACAAAAAGATAAGTAAAATTTGTGATAGCATTCCTAAGTCAATAGAATTGTCTCTCAAAAGCAAAACATAGTGTTCTGTAATAAGTGTGTTAGTTTTCCCTTTTCTGGAAGCTTACAAAGGACATGCTCATTATGAAAATCACTTCACTGAGTTGCTAAATTCAAGTAAAATTGTTCCATGTAAACCAGTTGATGACAGGCCATCCAATACATTGAGGATTGACTCATCCCTCTTGTATCCCAGCACAAATACCTTTCAGCTTGGGGGAGCTCAGGGGAGAAGAAAAAGCATGTTTCTTAGCAATTATTTGAATATGGTATGGCCTTCAAAGAATGGTTGACAGTTGGGCCCTGATCCTACATAGTGGGGGTGGGTAAATAGTAAGTGGGACGTTAACTTCATGCAAGGGATGATCAAACCCATAGCGATGTAAATAAGCGACTCCCTTTTAGGACTTGTTTTCAGAGGATTAAGATTATTTTTGGGAAGCAAGCAGCAACAACTCTTGTTTTGAAGCAGAGCAGCTATTTTGTGATACCATAAATAAAACACTTCCTGCCGGCAAGAGCAGAGGGGAGGAAACTCCCATTATCAGTGCCTGGGAACCACCAGCCAAATTCCCAAGAGTCCAGGAGGACTCTGGCAGATGGGCTTTGTCACTGGAGGAGATTTTTGCCCCCAGTTACCTGCCAACAATTAGCTGGTGCTTTATCAAGGACAACAGAAGGGGACATGTGCAATTCCTTCAGCTCCTACAGTTCACAGACAGGAGCGTAAGTGCCAGTTAAGACTGAAGTAGGTAATGGTTAAATTTCTATTTAAAACATATAGCTGGCTATGAGTTCTGGATCTGAGCAGATGAACAGCCTTCTATACTGCTCTGGCAGAAACTTGGGTGTCTCTTGCAGTCCTGTACACGGGTGTCCTAAGTAATGCCTTCTTGTTGCCACGATGTTAGGATTCACAGCGGGGCAAAGCAGGGAAGCAAGCAGAGCTCATGATAATGTCCAGCGTCCCTAATGGAGCAGAGAACCTGCCTCCTAGCATGGCAAAGTTTTCAGAAGTGCTGCCAGAGTAAGTTCGATACAGGTTACTGTCAGATGGCAGAGATGAAAAGCGTAACTTTTTCCACGCGTTACTGAGGGCAGATGCCAGCGTCAGATTCCCCAGCAGAGTCAGCCAGCAGCAACTACAAATATGGGATTTCTCTTCACTGCCTGCTTTTGCACTTCCCTGGTTCTGCGGATGATTTGGATGAGCCAAGTTCCTGCTACCCAGATGAAGAAGCCTGGTTCATTACAAAGAGTCAGCCAGAACAAGACCTGCCAGGGTATAGATTGAGTATCTAAAAAGCATCTTTATAACGTTGCCAACTCTTGAGCTAATGGTTGTACCTGCTTAGGTTTCATGTGTGCTGTAGCTGAGTGCCCTTTTACCCATCCTGTCACTTCCAGGCGCCTCTCTGTCTTGGTTCCTTCTGGGCTAAGATCCCTGCATGTAGCCATTCTCAGTTCTGGCTCTTCTTTCAGCAGCACAGTTGCTTTTTGTGAGAGAAACCATGACCAAAGCATTTAAGAACTGGTGCTCAGAGGAGACAGGATGTTTTCTCTGATATGTTAAATGCTTTATTTACCTATCAGCACACTTTAAACAACTTTTCACTCGCTTGCAGGGAAGGCTTAAGGCAGCAGATAGGTAATGACTGATCTTGCACACTTTGAAAGAGGTCTGTGTAACTTCGTTTTCTGAATTACATACAAAAATCTGTTGGTAATTATTTGTGCACATACATATGACACCCTAGTTTTCTAACTGAAAATGAAGGTAAGAAACATTTAACTTGGTCCAGTTCAAAAGCAAATCATTGGATGGTTACTGCTCGCTCGGTTCTTGACTCAGAAGCTACCCAATATATATAATCTTGTTCAGAGCATTAGCTCACTTTCTAAACCCTTGGCATTTGGGCCAGTCTGTAACTGGTACCTCAGTGGTAGCTATTTTAATCTGTCCTACGATCACTAGTCACTACCTGGTGAAGTTAAGGAGCTCTCTCTTTCTTTTTATTCAGGCACTGTGCACACGGAAGGAAGCATTACTCCTGCAAATCCTTCTAGTTGTCTTAATTCTGCAACTGGCAATTCAGCTCCATGAAGGGGTTAGTAGCTAGTCCCACATACTCTGTGACATTTGTTTGTCCATACAAATATATACATTAGAAGTGCCTTTCTAGTTTGTTGTACTCAAGCACATGCTATTTTAGTCTGACATTTTCCAACCAGGCCTGAGGGAGTTAGATGTCTAAATTAAAATCAGTTTGATTGATTTGGACATTGAACATCTCTGAACTAAAATCCTAGTGATAGACAGTTGGTCTGTGCTAAAATGGCATTATTAGCTCTTCAGTAATGAAAAAGAATGTACATCTACATCTTTTCTTTTTTTTTTTCGACAAAATGACCATATAATTAAATTGTGAATGCAAATACAGGACTTGAAGAGTGGGATAATGTTTTATCATGTGAATATGCAAGATAGATACACTGCAAGTGAAGCCACCATAGTGTTTAAACCACTGAGCTGGTTTGGAGATGATAAAAGCACTTCCTCTGAAAACACTATACTCTTGTTGATTTAAATACATATCTATACATTTTATTGAGTGACAAGCAAGTAATTCATTATAGCTGCTTCTCTCATGAAAAAGAATTTATAGTTTTCATGCATGACTTTGGATGTTAGAGATTTAATGTTGAAAACCAGTGCATGGAACATAATCCATGTTAAACCTCTGATCATTGCCTCAGACTGGTATTATACAATGACATTTTAGGACTGAAGTGTGAACAAGAATTTGGGTTCTATTCTCAAATCCTTCCTTACTTTTTCAGAGCATTTTTGGCAAAATGACATGATTATTGTGAATCCCAGTATCTGAAATGAGTTGAAAGAAACCCGATAGCTCAATGAGGCATAGTAGCGTTTATGAAACATTTTTACATCCTCATATAAAAGGTGCCATAAAATTGTAATACCATAATTTACGTAGTAAATTGTAACTAATGTGTTTTGCATAGCATAAGGAATGACATATATAAGCATTAAATATACATTGGGAGAGTTTACAGCAAATAGAACTGATTCCAAAGTAACTGTAAACGAGGCCCAAATCTGCTATTGAAATTCAGTACAATTGACCTTGTCCTGAAATGTGACAACTGCAACCTGGGGATGAACAGCAGAGTTAAAGAAACATCTCCCTGCCTGCTGCCTGCTGTGTTGTGCAGACTCTGCATTCAAATGCTCTTTAAAGAGCACAGCCTGGAAGGGGCTCAAGCATTGAAAAGCAAAGAGGGAAACAATTCCAAACAAGGCTGCCTGTGTGCAGCTCTGTTTCTGATATCACCCTTTGAAGGTTTACACTGAAGTACTCTTTGCCTCACAAGCTACTTCACATTAATATCATTTATGGAAAGAGCTATAAACAAAAGGCAAATGCCTTGAATGCTTTTCAGTACTGGGGAGAAGTGTTATTACAGAAGTCTGACACCAGCTGCCACTGGCCACCCTGGTAAGGCAAGTCCACCTCAGGTTATCATCACTTTGCAGGCCAGCTTAGCAGAAAATAAATACAAGACTATAATCCACTGACTTCTCCTCCCCAAATCAGTTGTGCATCCAGAAGAGTTGTAATGAAAAATAAAATGGGAAAAAAAAAAAAGACCAAAATTTGTTTGATACAGCTGTTTCCACAGTCATCTAAGCTGGGAGGAGCAGTTACCCAATACATGTGAAATGTGGAACTGGGAGAAAATGTACTTATATTCTGAAGGCTTAGGGAGGATGATTATTTGTGGTCTGTATGTCTTTGGAGTATTAGGAAGTTTTAATAAAAATAGTCCCAGTGCTAACCTGAGAACCTTGATAAGTGACCTTAGAGTAGACATCTGTGCCCTTCTTGCAGGCAGAGCAGGCAGCCACCACAAGCATAAGTAAGCATTGCAACTCCTTCTGAAATGAACTGAAATCTAGGCTGGGTGAGGTTGCGAATGTATTCTATCTGAACATGCACTAGCACTTTGCTTTTGGTGCAATTCCATTACATTTCCACAAGCCCTAAATGTTCTGAGAGCTGCTTTACCTGTGTGATCCCTTCTCATCAGCAATATTAATTAACAAAGTCAGGACATTTCTTTTAATGTCATCTACAACTGACTGTCCTTTGGACTTGACTTTCTGTCTTTGCAGAAAGTTCTCATCTCTGGGAAGGGTTGTTCATGGGACTTCTGTGCTTCAGGACACAGGCCAAAACATGTGTGATCTTTTTTTGGCCAACTTTCTTCAATCACCCTAACATCAGAAGGACAATCTGGCTGTAGAAACTTTACTGGCTGCAATAAGAGCAGTGGCTCTTCTTACCCTTTTAAGGAAGTTCTCTCTGTGGTCTCTAAGATTGGTAAATAGCTCCAGGAAATTAAAGCATTTAAAAATCTGAAGTGGACAATTTACATGTACAGTTGCAGTTTGCTGGGAGAAGAGCTGACTAGTAATCTGTAGCTAGAATTTCTACAGTATTATAGCCATCAAATATTGTTAACCTTACCAGCTGCACTGCTGAATTTGACTTTGGATTGTGTGCCATTTAAAAATGCTTATCACCATTCCCCCACTGGAGATTGAGTGCAGCGATCCAGTCCCAGCAGTGATACAGTGCCATCCCAGGGGTTAGCTGTATTGGTAGGTTAGCATGGAGACCAAACTCTGGTCACTGCACTGGCTGCATGTGGACTCCTTCCTGCCTCTGCAGGAAGCATTAGACATGGAAGACAACTTGTACCCAAGCCCTATCCCTGAGGCTTGTGTGGATGCCAATAGCTAGAGCTACACAGAGCCATCAGCTAGAGCTGTCTTTGGAATGTAATGCAGATAGAACCCATGGTGCATGTGTCCAGAACTGCAGATTTGGAATGGAACAGAAAATGAAGGGGTGTGGTGTTACCTGATGAGGGGATAGCCCCAGTTTAAATAAAAGGAAAAAAAATAGAGAAAAGCTCTAGTCTATAACAGATTAGGTGTGAAAAATGGGGACAAAGATATTGCTGTGCCATTTACCATGAGCTTGGGGCTGAATCAAGCCTATAGCATCCTAACATAAGGAAAGCTCTTTCCTCTACCGCAGTGCTCAGCAAATACTGAGATTTTTTTTGTTGTTTAGAAGATGTTTCTGTGTTTCTTCTGAAGTTTTTGAAGCAAGAAAGCAAAACTCCTAATAATCTAAAGGCTAAATCAAAATAAGAAGGCAAATACACTGAAAAGCACAAGGGAAATAACATGTTTTGTTGGATGAAATACTGGTGGGATTAATGTGAACTTAGGTATGGTAATAAGTTTGCTTTTCTGATTAGTACATAATTCTGCTTCTTTAATTTCATTGGACTTAATATTAAACCTTTTGAATATACTTTATTTCTTCATTGAGGGATGGGAAAGAAGAAAAGTCCAAGGGATTTGAACATAGTGGGGAACATGGCTAAGTGTCATGAACAAAATGCTACAAGTTTGCTTATGTCCATCACGTGGGTTTGGAAAGTCAAATACTGCTGGAAAGGGTTTTCATTTCCCTTCCATTTATTTTCCTTTTATAAACTTGCCATCCACAAATCTTTCATGGCCTTCCTGTCTCTGGTCACCTGAAATAGCCTTTTAAAATATGCATGAAAGTATTTTGCTAGCAGCACTTTTATAAGCCAATGAAATAGCATAAATCATTCTGTGGAAATATCATCTTCTCCCCACACACTGCATTTAACTGATCTGCTCGAACTGGATAGCTAGTGCATGTAGGAAGGTTAAAGGATATGGGCCTATCTTTGTCTTTGAGGAACCCTCTGTCTGCAGCAAATGTATTAGAAATATTATAAAGTAATTTACTTGGTTCTGCAAAATCCCTATTTCACCTTGGTTCCTCCTCGAGACCAATTCCTAGTAGTTTCTACCTCTGACATTCACTGGAGTTTGCTCTCAGGGAACTTCCAGAGATGAGACCCTGGATGTTTGCTATTACTGCAGTGGGAGCTGTAATGTGGAATGCAGTATTAGGAAGCAAATTGCAGAGTTCTCAGCGCTTATCTTTCAATTTCAGTTTTACTGAGTAATGTCTCTTTTTGCAAAATGATCCTCCCTTATTCTAGTTTTGTATAAATAAAAGCATAGAGAAATACCACTAGTTCTTGAGTAGTGTTGAAATGTTTTTCTTGCAATATTTGCATATTGGTGACTTCCGTGCCACAGACAGAGTTTAAGCTGGAAACATAAAACTGAAAAATCCTACGGAAAATAATAATAATAAAAAAAATCAAACATGACAACATGTTCTTTCTGGAAGAATCCTAAGGAGCCATTAGTTGGTATGGGAAAAATTGATGGTGCTGTCCCCGAGGTCTGTTTTTCAGCTGCAGCAAAGTTGTCCAGCAATTTACTCAAGCTTATGGTTAGTTTGATGTCACACAAAGCTAAACCTTATCATTATTTTATGACCTGTTACAATGTAGCTGTTCACTTTACTTCAAGTCTCTCTATAGCTCCATCTGGTAACTTAAGATACTGCTCATAAAAGGCATGGATTAGACAGACAGGGCACAGAGTAATACATAGCACAGAAAACTGCCAAGATACCCTGAGAAAAAACAATCTTCCATCAAAAGTACCATGTAAAATGAATTAAGAAATTAAAATAGTCCAAATATTTGACTTAACGACACAAAGATGATTGCCTTCTGTGGGATAAAAAAACCCCAACTCCAGTAGTAAGAATATATTTTCTGAGGGAATCAAACTTTATAAATGCAATGTTCTGTGCATACCAACATCCTTTATCTCATTGCCTTGCAATTTACAGCAAAGAATGAAAAATAAAACATGGAGGAGGAATGTACTTATGTGTCTTAATGTGGAGCCACAATACTAAATTTAACAGCACCTTACAACAAATGCTCATTGCTAGTTCTCTGAAAGGTGGTGCTTCTTTCTGAATAGGGCTGTCTATCATGGCATAACTTCCATCCTTGCTGAACAAGGAAATTCCCCTATACCTACTACACCTTCTGTTGGTTTTGGACCCTTTGTCTATCAGGTATTGAACAAACTCGAACACTTTGACAGCAGCAGAGGTCAGAACACTGAGACTCATCTAAGCACTTGTGTTGTGATGCTTTTATCTACCTAACTTTGCTCCTTTCCCTTTTTACTCTTATCTTTCAGTATTGTTGTCGTGCATTGATCCTCGACTTTGTCTTTCAGCAAGGATATGTATCTTTAGGAGTGGTTTCGTGTTGTTTCAGTACAGTCCTTCCCCTAAGGAACCACAGAAAAAGGATTGGCTATTTTTCAAACACAAAGGAGTTGCCGTTCACCCTGTACTGCTTTGAAAATTATGTATGGTGAAAGGTCAGGGAGGGAACACCTGCAAATGGAAGTTGGAAAAAATTATTTGCTTCACCAACACAGTTTTTTCTGCATCAGGAATGGCCAAGCCATTGAGAGCTGAACCCCCTCTGCAGCAAAATGAAAACTACCCTGTCATCAACCCATACAAACTTGACATATGCTGTTGAATGCTGGCATACTGTACCACATAAATCTTCCATGCAAGTGTGCTTCTCCATTTCAGAGTATCACAACATGTTATCGGTTTCCTCTCTTTCACCACTTATTGAAGGGTGTATTAAGACTATTTAGACTGATTTTTTAAAACATAGAGACCCAACTGCATTTATCCACCTGTTTTCCAAGTCCAGACTGATCTATTTCACACCACGCTGGCTATCTCAAGCTAGAATAAGGAAATAGTTTCAAAAAGAAACAAACAAGTCATAGCTGTTTGGATATAATGGATATAGATTAAACAACAGAATCCACACCAAAGCAGGTTTCATCTATATGCATTTTTTACACTTCTGTTACTGTAAGCAATGCATTGGCAATCTGCTTTTAGAAAGGTACTGAGCTTTATCTAACAAGTCTCCACTGGGCAAAAGCAGTCCCTTGATATTGCTAGTGATAGCACAGTCCTGGAGAGAGACGCAGGAGATCTGGAATTGCTTTCACTCAAATGTAACTGTCCATACGGGAAAAGAGGAAGCAAAGAAATTGCCTATGTGAAATAGGGAGCACTGTCTGTCTGAGCTGATACTGAACTAGCTATTACCCATATACTACCCATGCTGCTATCTTTAGCATGTGCAATAGCTACAATTACTGTCTTAGTGACTGTAGCACCCCAACCGACGGCTCTTTCACAAGGACAGTGGCAGTAGTAGTTACTCAGACCAAAGATATGACATGAGGGAAAACATTACTTTCATGCTATCTAATTTCCAATCTCATTTATGGCTATACTCAGGAGAAGACTACATCATCATACTTCATTTTCTAGTTCTTCCATCTTTCCCTATATTTTGCTGTACATCGTTCAAGTTGCACATGTTAAAACATCTGTCATGCTATGTTCCAGAGTAAAATCTGGAAAAGTCAGGAGTAACATTATTTATTAGTATTCTCTAAAGACAGGATGTACACAGAGAATGCCCATTTTTCAAAAATATAAAACACAAACCAGGTTCTGGTATAAATTTCTCCTTTTGGTCTTAGATGTTGTTCACAATCCAAATAAAATTCCATGTAAAATATTAACTTGTTTGGTTTTGTTTTCTGATAGCAATGTGCTAAGGATGTCTACACACAGACCCACACAATCATGGGAGTGGAAAAAAGCATTTTGCCTGGGGTACCCATTTGATGTTTCAACCAAGGCAAGGACCTCACCCAGTCTGAAAGACCAGAGAGGCAAAGCCTGAAAGGCTTCTTTAAATGCCACGTCTACTCAGTGCAAAGCTGTTTTTCCCAGTCTTTAACAAGGATTGATTAATGCTATAGCAATGACCACAGTAGTTATAATAGCAGCAAAAGCACTACCCCCCCAAGGGAACTCAGGAGGCCAATGGGCCCATTCCTACTCAAAGCAGAACTACTTTCAGTGTTAGATCAGGTTTCTCACTATCTTAATTCCCCTTATTTATAAATCCTCTCTAAAATATAAGCAGAGGTGTGGAGATTGTCTATTTTAATGAACTACTCTGCAAAGTCCTGTGTTTATAGCTAAGAAATAGAATTCCTGTCAGATGGCTATTTAGTGGCTTTATCAAAGTGTTCAGGAACTCTAAGAGAGCAGTGAGAGAACTGATAAATCTAGGGCAAGCCCATGTTTAACTACATACTCCTGTTTGTCCTGATTTTTGCTTTCTTTTCCTAGGTTATGTTAGACTGCAGGACTTGGTCAGCTGATCTTTACATAAGCAAAGAGAAAATAAATAAAGAAGTTTTCTATTTTTGTTTCCATAAAGTAATTGGAACCTGCCAAAAGAGCAAATGATTAAATGAATACTCCCTTTGTTAAGTAGAGGGTTCAAGTCATAGAGTAGTAATGGTACTTAAAAAGAAGACAAAAGAGTAATGACATCATCTTGGAAGTTTTGTATCCCAAAAGAACACTAGAGGGGGAAACATGAAATGAACAGATCTTCAACAGTGCCAAAGGTATGAATGAAGCTGTAGCAGTTTCAAGGTTCACTGGTATCTCAACAGTTTAAGGAACTGTAAGAAAGCGACCAACAGAGAAACAGATTCCAAGATACACAGGTCTTTTATTGCACTTTCTATGGAGAGATTAACAGAAGCATTTTTATGTGTTGTGCCAAGTTTTGGGTTAAAATAGTCTCTGCTGTGGTGTGGATGTGTCACCTGAAGCTGGCCAATACCAAACCCCTCAAGTGAGAATTCAGTCTGTTCTATGATATTTACTTACTTGCATCTCAATTCTTTGAAACATTTACTATTGCAGTCAGTCTTTAATGGAGGGCATAGTACAAAACAATTCACTACTCATGTGTTTGAGGTACTGAGTACAAAAAAGGTTATTTGATTAATGCAAGAACTAAAAACTTTGAGAGATTTTCACCACACATTTAATAATGATAATACAAACACACAGAATCAGTATATGCTCTAAAATATTTCACAAACATATTGGTAAACTCAGATCCATATTTAGTTTCTTTTTTTCCTCCAATGAAAGAGAAGGGAATACTGCTTTTGACTTTACAGATTGTAGCCCAGATTAAATTAGAAACATTATATTCTTGCAGCAAAATAACAAAAGGGTGGTTCAAAGCATACTTTAAATGATTTTTTTTCCTATTGTTCTACGAGATCCTCAGTAATTCTCTTGAGGACACACTGTTTTACTCATCCACCAGTTCAAGGCAGAATAAAATGCAACAGAAACAAAAGTCCATCTATGAAAATTCCTTTTCAGTTGTACAAAGAACTGCAGTATTGGTACACTGACAGGGACGGATTCTCCTGCAGCCAATTTTTGTGCTTTGTACATGTTTGGTTGGCTGGCTGTTATTTTTCAAAAGAAACAAGTATTAATGTAAGGATTATAATAAAGTTGCAGCTGTGCTTTGTTGGCAATCTGTATTGGTAGGGCTACTGCTGATTTGTAGCTCTGTGTATCTATGGATTCCCATTATAAAGGTGCAATCACTCACCAGAGGACAGCAGTTCTAGGTATATCTATTGTATCAATATGTATTTAAGAAACTTGAATTGACTGAACTCAGGACTTCAGTGCTAAAAGCACTAGGTCACTAAAAGGATTTAATAGACCTAATTATTTCACTGTCCTAGAATAATGGGGTATTAATCCCTGGAAGAGAGTAAAAGGCACATGACTCTTTTTCCTCTGTCATTGGTAAAATAATGAAAAATAGTTTCAGTGTGAGGGTCTAGTTAGAGTCAGTGTGAAGTTACTCTGAGTATCCATTTCTGATTTTCAATGGAGGCTAAATTAGCTCCCTTTGTCAGACAGAACATGTTAACTTGCTACAGACATATGGTCTGGAATAGTTCCCTAGGAGCAGAGCTGGTGTCAGACATAATGCCATATTGTCCAAAATGCTCCTTACATCAAGGAAAATGGGAGCTGGGAGCTAGTATTATGCCATGATTTTAAAATCTGGAAAGGTCCTTATCAAAGGTCCTTATCCTCCTCAAGCCCAATTATGTCTTCACTTTTTTTACCTGTTTTAGGTCAAATTTGGACTGTTACAATTCTCAGTAACGAAGTGCTCAGGAATTCACAATAAAAATTTCTGAGAGAATATACCAAGCACAAGAAACAATTATCTTCGACTTGTCTGGTTTGTTCTTGAAAACAAAACATTCTGCATTTAACAGGAAGGAGTGTATTGAGTGTCTTCCTTACCCATGGCATATATGAAGCTGTTCCTCATGTGCTCAATAAAAAGAAAGGTCAGACCTCAGCTGTAACCAGAGGGATGGTTTATGGGAAAAGTCAAAATGCTGCAAGCTCTCTAAAAGCCAATCTCCCACCGGTCTCAGGAACAGCAGATTTCTATATCTGACTTCACTGTAACAGGTTCCACAATATGCTTGCATAAATCAAAGAGCTGTGTATACACCATGCTTCCCCCCTTCACTATTTATATTCACTCGGAATGAAATATAGCTCACCACCTGCCTCATTTCTATCATAACGTAACGGGCCACAGAATTAACACCCTTCTGATATGAATGGCAGCATAAAATAACAAAAATGGTCACTCTTACACAACCAAGGTTTTTGGCACCTCACTTGGAACTTTTCCATGAGAAATGCAAACATCTCATAAATATATGAAAATACATTATTTCAAGTATGCATATTGTCACTAAGAAACAAATGGAAGTCACTTCCATTTCAAGCTGACATGTACTAAAATTATGGAACTGTGTGGACAAGAGCATTAATATTTTATCGAAGTTTTAAAGTAAATTTATAAGAACAATGGAGCTTTACTCACCATGTGGATCCTCTCTACAAAACAGGACTTTGTTCCCACACACAGAAGAGCACGGCACTTCTCCCTCAGGACAATAAATGGCTATAAGAGAGGAGAAAGAATATTATATTAGGCAGCAATAGTCCTATCAGATTAAAGAATAGGAGGAGGTTTGGTGCTTAAAACCACCGTTTTCAGTGAACAACTTTGGAACTGATTAGATCCAATGAATCATTAGAAATACTCAGGAGAGTCTTTGGACGATTACTGCAAACTCAGCAAATCTGTGGGTTGAACTGAGGGGAAGTGCAGTGAAGATGAAGAAAAAGCAGATCTTGGGCCGGGCAGAAAGATGGAGAAATAACCATCCTACAGTCTCAATGACAGCCGAAGGCGGTGGTAAAAAATAGCATTATTGAGGTCATATAAAAATAGACCAAAGAACGTTTCCTGCCACTTGCTGCCTGAAACTAATAAACACCCATGTGCTGCCTAAATTTTCTATTTAAGTTTTACTACTTCTCTGGTTTAAAGTGAAGCAAAACTGGAGATAATATTCTAAGTGGCTTTAACTGAACCAAATCAGTCAAGTTTAAGGAGTTTCATAATGTGGATTCCAAAAGATAAATACAATTTTACTCATCAATGCACTTGTGCCATACAGTAATGTTGATAAGCCAAAAAATAATACTTGGTTTATTGAAATTGCTTTTAAAGCCTTGATTATCCTGTCAGCAAGAGGTAGCACAAAATATCTGCACATCAGCTACATGCACCTTTAACAGTCATTAAGGATGGACTAACAACTGAATAAGTCATGGAGAACTGGCTGATTTGTTACCTTTGTGGTTATCCCATATTGAGATTTCCCAATGGAGCAGAGGCAGAAATGTTGATTCTGCATATTATTACATTTGCTTAGCGCATTAACAGAGGAATTTGATTTCTGGGGCAGTCAGGGAGGCATTGTTCTTTTTCCAGTTGAGATTAATTAGATCAGTGGGAATTTAGAATGAGCAGAAACTGCATGATCAGGGCCAAAATCCACGGCTCGCTTATTGTGCGTTAGGGTTGTTCCATTTAAATTGCAGTTTGCTCAAATTACTGGTACTTTCCATTATTTCCTAGGAAATCTATTCCACAACATAATCAATGTGATTACCAGGAAATTTCCCTCAAAAAATGAGCTCAGCCCAAATTAGCTATCAACTGTCTTAAAACCTATTTTGAGCAATGCTGATTTGAACCATACCAGGCAGTACAAGTAACCTTTTTTTTTTGTTGTTCAAATTAGCTTTTTCATTAGCATTACTGCGCCATTGAAAAGGAGTCAGTTAAAGTTGAACAAATACAATTACAAACTGAAAGTAAAAAGACTTAAGCCAGAGGTGGATGATGTCTGAACATTAAATACTGGCGTGTTGGCACTTGGCAAGCAGGAGCTCCACCTGCCTTCCAGTTTTCGGTACTGCTGCAGAAGCCAGCGTTTTAAGTAAAAGGTTTCTGAACTCGAAGTTAGCAGTTCTGTGATGAGTCACTGTGACTTTATCCCACTCAAATTAGACAGCTTTGTCACTACACTAACATTACTAACTGGAAGTTAGGAAAGACCTCCTAAGAACAGCCGGGACTTTCCGTAGAATGGATTCTTTCTCCATCAGTAAAACTAGAGCATTTTAGTAAGTTTATTTCTTCCTGGTATGAGAGACAAATCAGAGTGTAAGTGTCATGCATCAAACCCGCCTGTGGAAAGAACAGATCCTAAATTCTCAAAGTTTAAACGCAGATCTTGTATCATTGTGTATATGAAAGCTGTATACACTGAAAAAGCATTACATAAGACATTGTGAAGTGAAAACAAGGGTGAATAGAATTAATATATCTGAAATTCTAGAAGTAAAATGAAATTGCATACTCAACTGCATGAGACCCTTCAAAATTCTAGGCAACATCCATTTTCTAGGGATAAGCAGAAGACAAAAGGAG
Organism: Actenoides lindsayi; assembly: GCA_025331215.1. Lineage (NCBI taxonomy): Eukaryota > Metazoa > Chordata > Aves > Coraciiformes > Alcedinidae > Actenoides > Actenoides lindsayi. Next base: position 94,510 of record WTSP01004295.1, read on the forward strand.
AGCACAAACCATTGAGCCCCCATACTGGAATTCTGCCACGTAAGGGGGAGCTCTGCCATTTTCCTAGACCATTCCCAACATCCTAAGTATGTGTTAAGCGGATTCTTCTCCTGTCTGACCATGGAAAAGAAGTTCACTGGCTGTGAGACCTGGCAGATCTACCAGACAGTCCCCTGGGTTACCAGAGCTTTCCATCCTTGTGCATGCCATAGGCTAACACTCCAGTACGCATCAACCCTTCGGCACGGAGAACCTAAAGCTGAAAGGCACCTGTGGATCGCTGGATGATCTGTGGATTCCTTGTACCTAGAAGATTCCTCCAACCCACAGGACCTCTCTGTACCAGATATAACTGCATGAGCTTAGTGCTTAGTGGTGGATTTTTGCTTCACTGTAATTCTCAGAATACTGTGATGTCCACAAAAGCCCATCTTGTCCTGTTAGTTAACACACTGAAGAGATATGGTTAAAAATATTTGCGGGTTAGCTAACCTTAAAGGAGAAACACACTTTTCCTGTCACACATCAGTCACATTAAAGTTTGCTGCTGCTAATAACTGACCTTTAATTGCTCAGTGGATATTTTGATCATAATCCAAATTTATTAAGTCTAATTTAATACAGATGATTCAATATAAGTGGTGTTCACAGTACTGGGTGAAAAAGACTCACCCAGGGTTATCAGGGAGGCTGAACCTCAGAACTCGAAAGTGAAAGCTCAGTAAGACATTTTGGATCTCCCAGATCTTTGAAATTGAGACGTATGAATCTTGTAATAAAATCCTCAATAAAAATAATTTCTTCATGTTTCACTTTGCAAAACAAAATAAAATGGCTGCATAAAGCTTTACTATACAAAGAGTATTTCCAGTTGCATCTTCCCAAAGCTACCTCATGTAATAAATTGGATAATGTATCATCATCTCTTTTTACTCACACAACTTTCATCTGGCTTGTGTAAGTTTGGCACAAACAAGGGATCACCAGTGGAGCTGTGCCCATTTGCTCCAGTTACTGGATTTGTTCCAGTAAAACAACTGATGAAGGTGGGTCTTCAAACTACTGCAGCTGCAGTAGCAACCACAAACCAGGTAAATCCAGTTCTTCGCAGTCACACTTTAAGACAAGTGTTATTAGTTTCTTTATGTAGGCACAGAGAAGACTAGTCATCCTTCTGAACAATATGTAAAGTCAAGCCCCTCTGTTCCTTGTGCTTGCAAGCACAAAATTAAGAATTAAACTAGGGTAAGGAAATCTACATAAAGGGTGTCCCACTCGTCTCACTTCTTAGATGGGAATGACTTGGCAAACATAGGGCAAGTGCTTTCCGTAATGGAAGATCAGATTCCAATGCCCCCTCCTCTGCTCATCATCATTTTTAGCCTTGTGACTACGCAGGCAAGACTGCACACCTGTGCTGGGCAGGATCAGAGCTGCAGAGATCAGCTTTCAGATCTGAGACAGCAGCACTTTTTAGAAGCACTGCGTAGGATTTGATGATACAAGCCTGGGAGATCGTGACGGCATCGGTCAAGAAAAGACTGAGACTGAATGAGTGTGATGATTGCAGGCTACACAAGACAATAGAAGAGCCTGAGTGACAGCCTCAGGAAGAAAGAAGCAAGATAAAGTGATGTGTGAATACTCAAATCACATTATACATTCTGGTGGATATCATAAAGCTATAAGTTAACTGCCACTTATCTCAGTATAGCTGGTAGAAACCTGATACAGCTCTGGAACAAGCAAGAAAAATGTAATATAGTTGAGGTGGGTGAGGATGTTTGTTTGTCTTGGCAAAGAAAAAGCTCATCTTCTTCTACAGGCTCTTCAGCCAACTGTAAAGCAGTCTGGAAAAAATCCTATAAATTATTGTCAGTAGGGAGAAGACATTTTAAATACTGGTAGTAGGAACCCTCTCAACTCAGAAAACAAGAGAGAGATTTAAAAAATACTCTTTCAAATCCCCAGTTTTAAAACACTGAAATACTGACAGCCCCAGTACTTTATATATATTAACATCTCTAATAGCTTCAGTGATGCTAACCTGCTCCTGCACTTCATGTTGAATCCATGTGTATGGTATGTTTTATAATCACTGAAGGTACACTCTGAGGCTTGATTATTTTTCATGACAGAGCAGAACCAAAGACATTTTAGCATTGCTCTCATATCTCTAGTGCTTTTGTTGGTGTGAGAAGAAACAGACAAAAGTTAGCTCTCAAAAATAACAGAGTGTAGCTACTGTCTAAAAAAATTCCCAACCAAAAAAATGAGAGCATATGTGCAAAGAAACATATTAAGTGTCCTGGCTGCATTAAGAGCAGGTCTCCCAGGAAAAAAAATTCATCATTCCTGTCTGCACTTTAGTGGAAGAAGGCAGGAACACAGGTTCTGTCCTGATCAATGACTTAATATCTTGGAAAACATTTGGTTTGACACGTCATTGAATTCCCTCTTAGGAATGCATTGCTAACTGTGCTCATACTCAGCTTCTACTTTGGTCTGAAGTATGCTTAACTTCTAATTTCTCAGATATTTATAACGTGGGACCAAAGCAGCATTAAGAAGTGTGATGTAATTGCTGGGTTTAAAACCATGGTGGTATACAAGCAGGCCACTTCCTGGAATTTAACATCTAGCTGAGAAAAACAGGCAAGTACTATCAGCCACAGTAAGAATATTGTGTGCAGTATGATACAATAAATACGGAAGATGTTGAATTCTGAAGGGTAAATTATTTAATCTCAAGTTACTTCATCAAAATTCAATCAATTCATCTGAGGAAAAAAAAAATGACTTCAAAAAGCCTGCAAGTGGCACGTAAGACTGAGCAAGTGTACTTCTCAAAATCAATTATTGTCTTTCAAGCGTAGGAAAATGACAAATGAGCAATTAAGGATTGATATTCTTTATTTAGAACTGAAAAAGAGGAATGAGTCTGCAAGAAAAAAATCTTTGTTTCTGAATGTTTCTTTGCTTCAAGTCAAAGTTCTGTGAATATACAGGAGAGAAAAAATTGCCTTCTGCAAGGTATTAATCTTCTAAATTCAGCTTCTTGGTTCCCCTGCAGACCTGCTCTGTGCATCTTGTTAAGACAAGTTTATGTTAATTAGTCTGTGGGAACTAGAAAGTGGGTTTCTGCAGCCAGGATTCCTTTTTAGGCAGCTGGTAGGGCTCATCTTCAGCAAAGAAGAACTTTTAATACCCAGTAATGTCAAATATTCTGAGTATGAGGGAATTTGTTATCATGAGAGTACTGACGTAACACAAAGGAGACCTTCCCTAGGATAGGATTTATGTATTTGATTTATGTATTGGGTCATCTCCATGTGCGTGAATACACATCAGATCAAAATCAGGTGAACAGCACGGAGGTAAATCGAGTTTCCATAATTCTGTGGCTACTAAGAAGATGGAGACTCCCTTTTTACAAGGAGTCACATGGAGAAGACAAGGGGTAATGGGTACAAGTTACTCCTGAGGACATTCCAATTGGACTCAGAGAACTTTTCACGATGAGAATAATTAGACTTTGGAATAACATTCCCAGGGAAGTGGTGGATTCCCCCACACTGGACAGTTTTAAGAGTCAGCTCGACAGGGTGTTTGGCTATCTCATTCAAACTATATATATATATTGTTTATCATACAAGGTTGGACTAGGCGATCCTTGAAGTCCCTTCAAGTCCCTATGAATTTGTTACATGTTTCAACACGCCAACAACTATCACGGATAAAACCGGCTGTGAGGGGCAGGCTGCAGTAGAGGCAGGACTGCCTAAGGGTTTGCAGTCTGCTGTCAGCAGAGGAATAAAAGGCAGCGCTGGCTGCACCGAGGCTTGGCCGGGAGGATGGTCTGCGGCCAACACAACTTTTACCTGCCAATGGCATTCCCCTTCAAACGCTGCTCGGCGGGGACGGGCGCTGTTAACTCCGGGAACCGCGTAAACACCGGGGAGGGCAAGTTGAGCCCACATGCTGCCCAAAGAGACCCACGAGGATGGAAGGAAGCTCCGGGTCTCCGTCCCCATCGCCACCGCCACACCGACCCTCACACCCGTCCCTCGGCCGCAGCAGGAGGCGGGCGAGGCGCTGAGGTGGGGCGCCCTCCCATTGGCTGACGGAGGTGTAAGGGGAACTTGTGATTGGCTGGCGGGCGGAGAGTCGCCCTCTGATTGGGTGAAAGGCGGTTGTGGGCGGTGCGGGGGCGGTGTTTGTGGAGGGGCGCGTGGAGTCTCGCGAGAGCGGTGTGGCGGCCGGGGTCTCGCGCGGCTGCGGCCCGCTCCGCCCCGCCCCCGGGTGCTTGGGCCGGCGGCGGCGAGCAGCAGGGTCGGGTTGGGCCGGGCCGGTCCCCGCGCCGACGGCACCGCGGCCGGTGAGTGACTCTCCTCCTGGCTGGAGGGAGGGGACGGGGCGGATCGGGTTCTGGGCCAGCGTGTGGGTCCCTCCGGCCGCTCTGCTCCCCGCTACCTGCCCAGCGGGGCACGGAGCCTTCTCCGTGAGGGGGTGTGAGCCTTTCCCGGGCAGAGGCCCCTGCTTCCTTGCCCGTCTTCTGCCTCCCTTCAGCCGTGGGAGCGGCTTCCCGCCCTCACAGGCCTCCGACGGTGGCGACCCCTCCTACTCCCACCCGCCCGGCCGGGACGGGCCGGTTCCCCCGCACCGCCCGTGACAGACCGGCCCCCGAAGGGCACCGAGCGGCGCGGCTTCCTGCAGCCTCACCTCGTAGCCTCTTGCTCTCCTGCCCTGCGGCTCCGCCAAGTTTTCAGTGCACTCTCTTCCCCCTCCCCAGTCCCGCAAGGTCTGGGGGTCTGCTGAACCTCCCCGTGTCAGTCACCCCCCTTCCCGCCGCCTCTGCTGCCTGTCCTGGGCACAGCGCGGGCTTATTTCTGTCTTCCCAGCCGCTGTGGAACGGCGGGTTTCTCCCCCGATACCCTGACGTCTCGCAGGCTCACCGGGTGTTACCAGCCCTCAGCCTTCCTTTTCTTAAAGGCTGCGATTGTGTCCGTTCCTTTTTGGCAGTGCTGTGTCTCATCTCTGGAAAAAAAAGACGTATTTAGAGAGAAAAAGTTTGGCTGGTGGTGGAAAGGAGTAGGAGGGCTTTCCTTTGAAGTAAGAGCCAAAATAGAGTGGGTTATGACTGGACTTGGCACTTGGGGGCATGTGTGTGTGTGTGCCTGCATGCTGTGGCTAAACGTGGTCCAGTGTGGAGTCAGAACTCTCAGGAGAAGTCCACAAGTGCAGAACACCTTAAACAGCATCTCTGTGTAAACTGGCAGGGTATTTGATATTTATGTGTCTTATGTCTTCATGGCTTTTCAGTACTGTGTCGTAGCAGTTAATGGTCAAATACTTTCGCACAAGGTGCATTAAAAATTCAAATGCTTTTCTTTGTCTTATTTAATGCTGATCACAGATGCGGAGTTTGAAATTGTAGTGGCTTAATTTCCTTTATCTGCTGAACTAAGGGAGCTTTAATGTTGCTAGTGCCAAGGGCCAGCACTGTGCATCCCCTGTCTCCTTAGGATAGCTGTTTCAGCGATGGTTGCTCTTCTCGTACAAATGCTGCTTAACCAAAGCTGGACTGAGACTTTCTAATTTCATGCAGCATTCTCAACAGGGTAGTCATTTGCTTGCAGAACTGGTATTAGCAGGGCTTGAATTGGGGATAACTCAAGACTAGAAAAGGTGTGCAGGATATTACACCTCAGTTGTGATTAGAAGTGCTCATGGGGCGGTAAAAAATAAATGCTGTTTGTCAGTTAAAGCTTGACATTTAGTCCTTTCTGGCTTTCTTTTTAGGAAAGAGAGATGAAAATCTGCTCTCACGTATAGCTCTGTCTAAGTTTTCTTATTGTAAATTTCAGATTTCTTGTGTATTAGCTTATTATTTTAAGATGTCCTAACTGGCTGTCCATCCCCAATATCTCTTCCAACTGATAAATTCTTCTGATGCTTTTACATGGGAAAGTTTAACAAACTGTCATTGCCTTTTGTCATTCTGGACTAAAAGCTACATGAACGTATTTAAGTCATCTGAAGATAACAAATCCTCTAATAAATTGTGCATTTTTCTTGGGATATCTGGGTTCTTCTTGTAGCAGACTTCACAGAATAGATGTAGGACATCAATAATGGTTAGTAGAGAGAGGTCGGGGTTTTGTTTTCTTTTTCTGGTGGTGGCAACTTTGACGGAATTACCTGAAAGCTCCATGGGGAAAGGATGAAACAAAGCATTTACATATACCTTAAGATATTGTTATCACCAGTCCAAAAACATGCTGAAACTTCACCCAGAAAATAGTCAAACACTTGCTTCTAACATATCTTATGGTATGGATGTTCTAGGTACTTTCTTTATGGAATGACTACAACAAGTGTGTTTAGGTAAATTTTCAGCGAATGTGTAGTAACTAACTTTTTTGGTAAAAGAACTCATGGCATACACCTTGATAACTGTTTTGGGTTTGTTTTTTTCTCTTTTTGTCTCTTAGAAATGGGTCTGCTTTCAGAAGATGCAGAGCACTAGATGTGGTGCTGGGAGCAGGATTAGTCATGGCATCAGAACTGTGTAAAACAATCTCTGAGGCAAAGCTGGAAAGGCACAAGAACTTGTTCTTGAATTACCGAAATCTCCATCACTTCCCTTTGGAGTTACTGAAAGATGAGGGGCTGCAGTACTTGGAGAGACTTTACATGAAAAGAAATTCCCTGACCACATTGGTATGACAGCCTCTTTATTGTAATGTTTTCTGTCTGTATGTTTAGGAATTCTAATTTTGGAACAGAAAAAACAAGAAAATGTTTAAAAAAAAAAAAAAAGTATCTGGGAGCAAATCTGATCCTGGATGATATAATCCATTACTAAATATGAATATTTGGTTGTATTATGTTTGAACTTGCGCAGGTAATGTAGAGTATAATAAATGACAGGTTGTGATGTTTTATGGTTACCCTTTTGAAGCTCTGTGAAGATCTGCTTATGAGGTTTGTTGTTTGGGTTTTTTTAAATAGCTATAAATTTTGCTCTCGTCAGTGGTCAGGCCTTTCTGTCGTTAGCTGATAGTGTGTAGGTGTAGTCTACTTTCCTTGATTAGGCTGAACAATTTTACCTTGGTGTGTGCATTATTTTAAAGGCATTGTCAGTTCCAGGGTCTAATTCAAAACTTGCTGTAAAGGTGCCAGTGAAAACTTGTGTCTATGGGCTGCAATTGATAGGAGAACAGGTAATTTCAGGGTTGCAGCATTTTCTGTTGTGGGTTTTTTTTGTTGTCGTTGTTTTTCCCTGAACAAATTCTTACCCTGAATGAATGTGGTGCCCTCAGAATTCATTGTGGGCTAGTTAAATGGCTGTGATTTATTCTAAACTCCTAAGACTCTACAGACACTGTCAATAGGATCAAGTCTCCAAGTAATTCAGTTTTTTTGGGTTTTTTTCTTGGGGGGTCTCCCATAGCATGACGGGTAAAATAATAGCCAGGGCAGAGAAGCTGGAGGGCCTGACTACTTAAAATTCACTAAAATGGTGTGTTTTTCAGTGCTTCCTAGAAAAAGTCCAGCACTCCAGTTTAAGGAATAGTGTTTAAAGCTTTGACAGTGATACACTAGAATTCCTCAATAAAAGTAATCACTTCTTGTGACAAAAGCTGAAAGAATTATCAAGATTTTGTGCCTTCTTTTTCATCTTGAATGAGTCATTTAAGTTTGTATGTACTGTAGAGAATTATTTTGGCACTGTTTAGTTTTAGGCAAGTCCTTTGCCTAATAATGTAGTGGGAGGATAGGTTTCATGGCTACCAATTAAAGCTGCTTTAAATATTAACTGAAGACTGTAAACAGTTCTGCTTTGTGAAATTCAGTGGCTGTTTAGTGGCGTAAGGTTCATGAAGTTTGTACTGCTCAAAAGGTGAAACAACAGTAAGGAGAGTTTTCCATGTCACTTTTCACATGTTAGAGCCTGTTGGTTTTTTTCCCAAAGCAGTTATAAAATAGAAGCCAAACCAAAGTCTTGCAGGTAACAGTTCAATTCAGTTTTCCTCTCCATCTGTCAATACTACTGGCCAATAGGTGTGTACAGTGGCATACGACTAATTAACCATGGTTACTATCAACAGAAGATGTATCAAAGAAGGGAGGCAGCTCTTGTCCAGTACTATTTGCTATTGTAGTTGAGACCTGGGATAAAGGAACTGAAATGATACTTTAAATGTAAATCTTACCTAGGCAGAATTACTTGCGAACAGCATGTAGCAGAACACTAGGATTCAAACTGACCAGGGTAACTTTATCATAATAGGAGTTGGTGAAATCTCATTTGCTATAGTTAGAACCTAGGCAAACAAAATTGGGTCTAATTCACTGAGTGCCTGTTCAGCAGAATAGGTGTTGAAAGTTTCAGTGGACTAAAACACATCAAGTCAGAAGCATGTTACAAAACAGGCAGGTGTCTTTTTTGGAGCATAGAAAGTTTAACAATCTTCATTAAAAGCAGAAGGGAATAATTACTGGATACTGTTAAAAGCACAAGCTGGAGCAAAGACTTGAGTCTGGGGTGGGTTTCATGCTTAGGAACAATCTAGGTAAACTGGAAAGAACCTAGAAAGAAGCAACAAGGGATTTTGAGAGGACATGCCCTATGAGAGACAGTCAAGAGATGTAGGTTAATTCTGCTTGCAAAAGAGAGGACAGAGAAGAGAAAATACAGAGTGGTAGGAGTGGGGGAGAGCAACAGTAATTGGTATTTTTAGAAAAGCAGTATTTTCATGATGAATTTCTTTTGCTGGTAGGACAAATAATACTCTCAATTTGATTAAAGAAGTATTAAGTTAGGAGGTGGGGAGTGCAGAGGTGGGAATGTCATCTGAGGGTAGCTGAAAACAACTAGGTGATTGAAGGAAGCTGAGACTTTTCACTGAGACTTTTTGAGAGAGGAAATGTACCTGTTTCTTTGAGAGGTGATCCTGTCTGAGAAGGACAGTTTTGATGTCTCTTTCAGCCCTGTGCTCTTTTGATTCTATTCAAGATAATGAATATTAGCTCATCAATAAATACTTTAAATTGCATATGCATTATTAGCAATTATGAAAACTAAACCTGCACTGTATTTCCTTAAAGCAAGGTGATACTTTTGTCCTACTGATTTATTCCTTCAGAGTTGGGAAAGATGTTGATTAAATCAGCTCTTGTCCTTTGCTCTTCTAAAATGACCCTAGTCCTTGACAGATCTATGTAAGTCTGGAATAGTTACACTGACAGAATTTACACATACCCTGTCTAAGGATAATTTCATTTTCATCTTCATTGGCAAGACAGAAATGCTAGAGGGCTCTGACATAATGACTGGATCAAGAAGCTGTACAGCACACCTGTATCCCAGCATCAAGTCTTGCTTGCAGTGTCTGCTCGTTTAATGCTTGACTGATAACATTAGCCTTTCAATAATCCTATTTCCCCACCTCTTAAAATGAAATACATGTTTGCCTTGATGGCACTGTCAGAAGCATGATCTAGCCATACCAAAGAACAGTTGTTCTTAATTGACTGACACAGAATATGCAATGATGTTCAGGGCAAAGAGATCAACAGTGTACCTCTTCAGAAGTCTCCAGTGGGTGTGAGGGGAAGGCAAACTTCATGAAGCTGATGGTAGACTCAACGATTCATTTATCATCGGTGTTTGTCATCTCACCAACAGAGACCAGACTTTTACCTCTCAATGGATGGGTCATGAATAGGTCCTTTTTAATCTTCATTTCAGTGTAGGATGTTGTATTGAACAACTTTGACACAGACCTGTTGTTATTGTGGTGCTCAAGAAGGTGAGACCTGCTCTGGGTGAACCTGCTTTAGCCAGGGGGTTGGATGAGATGATCTTGAGGTCCCTTCCAACTCCTGCCTTTCTGTGATTCTGTGACACACAGAATTTCTATTACAGACTTGCTAAACTGCAAAGTTGTGTTTCCTGACTTCAGCTTTCTTACAGCATGAAGTAGATAAAGCAAAAATATCTATAGTGTGAAAACAGTTTGCGATTCAGGTTAGTGTGCTTGTTCTAATGGTGTAGGATGACAGTGAGATGTTGGCTTTTGGGTTTTTTTCCCTCGCATTCCCTCTTTGTTAAAGTAAAGCTTGAAGGGTTTTTTTTGTAGTTGGGCATGCTGCAGCCTTTGCATATTTTCCCCAGTTCATGCTTTTCTTTTTGACCAAGTGAAATAAATTGTGTGCCGAGAAGGTAGCTGTACTGCAGTAAACCTTCCAGCAGGGGGCAAAACCGGATTAGATACTGCTTGTTTCTTGGCCTCAAGGGATTTATTTATTGAGCCATCATTTGCTGCTCCGTAGTTAAAAAAAACCCTATTTTTTTCTGCTTAGATCTAGGATGTGGCATGTTTGCCTCTTAAGAATATTACGACATTAATTTTCAGGTTAGCATATTCCTTCATAATAAATTTATAAGCACAAAGTTAAGTATTTTAGATAATAATATACCTTAAATTTATGTAACAGTGAAAATTGCTAGGCTTTTTTTAACAGGAAATGTGATCAAGCTGCTGTTAGAATTCATTTGTTTCTCCAAATATATGTGTTGTCAAAACTTTCTTCAGTAAAGTATTTTGTTTCAGGTAGATATCTTAAGCAATAACGCTGTCTTAACCTTGAATGATTTTGAGTATGGTTACCAACATGACTTCAGAAACTTGTGAAGCCAATTTTGTAATACACGTGCATGGCTATAAATGCCATCAAAAAACCAGAATTGCAGCTAGGGATCAGTTAGCAGTTAGGAAATTATATGCATGTTAATATGTAAATATGGAAATCTAGTTTGATGGATTCAGCACTTCTGTCTTGGTGGTAATTGATTAATCCTCATAAAGTTTGTAGGTCATTTCCCAGTTTAGCAGAATTACAAAATAAAATACATTACAGTTAGACATCCTGTATAGTTCTTGTTCTACTGTGAAGTCTGTAAAGGATGCAAGCTTCTCAGCAGTCTCTTGGCTTCAGCTAACCCAAATATATTTGAATATATTTTGTAAAGTGGGATTTTGATAATCCATCTTTTCTGCCTCAGAAGTCTGGCTGCCATTTATTTGGTTAAGGACAGATTAATGTCACTTCTAGGCTGTAGTTCTGTTTCAATAGCAAATTGTTCACCATTGATATATCCCAGATTGCACCGATGGAGAACATGCAGTCTGGGGATGTGGAAAGAGGGGATTGTATAGGAGCTCCTTGTTGCTGTTTCTGCTGTGACTAGCTGCTGATGTGTTTTAGTATGGTTATTAAAATGAGCTGGGGACACAATATGTGTGTGTCTGGGGTTTTTTTCTTTTGAAACCTAAAAAAATCTCTAACTCTTTTTCAGCCAGAAAACCTTGCACAGAAGCTTCCAAACCTCGTGGAATTGTGAGTTTATGTAGGAGTTCTAATATACTTTTGTTATGCTGATCCATCTTATCTTAAAATACTGCTAGAATGTATTGCTTGCACATAATCTACCTCTTAAGTGTGAAGGGTTTTCTTGGAGGGCAAGAAAGGGTCATTCTTTGTTAGTTTTTGGGGTTTTTTTGTGTTTCTTAAAGGAGGTATGCTCAGATGTATTCAGGCCCACGTTAATTTTTTTTGTATAATTTTTTGTTTATTGTATAACAAGAACTGTTGTACAAATGTCTCAACTGCTAAGGGAAAAAATACTTACTCCCCAACTCCTGTGCAGACTCTTGTCACTGTGATAAAGCACTGGAGCCTCCAAATGTAATGGTTAGATGGTTGTGACAGAGCCAGAGAAACAGGTTACTGCCTCCAGCCCATCCCTAGCTGCCATTTCTACCCCAGTTACCAGAGTTACTATTGTCTCAGTCTTGCTGACTGTAGTAATAAGTGGGGTGGGTTTTTTTTGAGCTAAGTCACTGATTGTCCAATAGAAGCAGGAAGGGAGTAATAACTATGTAATGATGACTGCTGTAGGCAGAGGAGTTTATCCAAGGTTATCCAAAAATGGACGTCACGTGAACTGTGTTATTTTGGCAAGTAATTTTAAACTGTAAGCCCCTGAGTCAATGTTTTCTTCCCTTGTCTTGTAAGGTCATGATTCCATTATATGGTAGGATTGGCAGTGGGAAGGTTAAAAGGGTCATCCTCTTTCTCCCTTTTAACTTATTTGGCTCACTTTGAGTTAAGTAACTGATGGGCCATTGATTCTGTTTGTTTAATGGAAGGCTCCAGAGAGGAGGAGGTGTCTATCTAAGGAGTGTGATGTGTTCAGCTGTCTGATCTCCTCATCTTAATTTGGCCCTTGAAACCACACCTTTCTGATACATGCGACCACAGTATAATTGTACTGTTTTGTAGGTCACTGCAGTCTCCAACTTGCTTAAGAGACAGTCTTGTCTCATCACGCTCCTGTCTTGAGAGTATGTTTATGCTCTGAAGCAGTAAAATAAATATTTTTGTATTTGAGGTACTTAGTATTTAATGGTTTGCCATGGGGCATCAGGAAATCTCCATCTTATCTGATGGTGCCTTTAGGAAAACCTGTGTAAATTACAACTTTAAATAATCTCTTCCAAACACTGAATTGTGGGAGTCAAACCTAATTATTTAAAGTTCAGTAAAGCTTAGTTGTACCACCATTATCCCACACATTCTGCTGGTCTAGAGAGAACTGCAGTGGGCCCGTGGTTTGTGTAGCTTTAATAGTACAAGTCAGTTTTTCATCAGACGATAATAAGATGTTTTGTTGACAAATGAGACCACAAAATAAGGATTTATTTAAGTAATACGTTGTTAGAGTAGCTTTAAATTTTGAAAGGCAAGCTTAACTGATTTTTATTTTCCTGAAAGTTACATCCTTAGCTATTTACTATGTAGTTTTAAAAACTCCACTGTTGTCTTTGTTTCTTTGTATATAGTGTCCCTCATGCTGTGATACTAGGTGTAGATCCTCGTAACAGACTTTTTTTTTGGCTTGAATGAATTATTTCACAAGTATTTTCAGGAACTGCAGCTGAAGTAAGTAGGAGAGTTCTCATCCTGAGGTTCTATATGAGGTTTTCTACAAACATATCTGCTATCCTTAACGTTTGTTACATTTTTACTAATCTGTAACTGTCTGCCCTTTTGACAGAACAAGAGAAGGCTCAGCTGCTCCGTGCAGTTGAAATGTTAATATATGGCTTTTTTCCTTGTTTCCTGAAAAGACAGGCTCCTAATTTAGGAAATGCTGTTTGAATAGAATGGAAAAAACATACTGTACAAATTATTTCCATGTGTGCTGCAGCAGTTGGACATTAAGTACTCACTATTCCTTTACAATTAGATATCAACGCTTGGAAAGTTTGGTTACTGTTCTACAAGACTCGTTTGCTCGTTTATGGCAGTGTCGATGGCAAATTAAACTGTGTGATGTTACTGGTAGTACTGGCAGTGCTGCAGCAGAGGGTGCTGAATGCTCTTAGGAGAGACCTGGACACCCTCAGGAAATACCTACACCCCTGTGGTAGCTTGGGTTAGCTTTGGGAAAATGTACTCTAGGTTTGAAAAACCCCCTTGTAGTGAGTAGATCATGTGCTTGTTTTTTCAGTCAGTGAAGATATGGGAGTTTATGTGCAGGGCAAAATGTTTATAACTGTATAACTTGTGTGGGTTTGAGCTTCTTTTTCTTTTATTGCTCAGCATTTAGTGTGGAATAACAGGGCGATCAAACATGGTTCATTCTGGTTATTCTGTCTTCTTTATTCTTTTTCCTTTTTGTTTTCCTCTTATGACTCTCAAAACTAAAGCCCATTATTATTGTAACTGTGAATGTTTTGTTTTAAATAACTGTATGTAAGTATGTAATTGTATGTATTCTCTTTTAGTTTTATCTTAATCATTTAGTAGCCTTAATGAAATTTAAGTACCTATCCATTGCCAGTTTACACAGTTTCCACAGCTTTTGTGGTCATAGAGGAATGGCTTTGAGGGTGCTCTTTCAGTCTGAAATTGGATATTTTGCAAACTGATTATGTAGCAGAAGTCCTTGAGGGTAACAGGTGGTGTCCTCTGCTTTTTTCTCCTCCCCCCAGGTACCTTCATTCAAATAACATAGTTGTTGTACCTGAAGGTAAGTAATCTACCAGCTCATAATAAGTGGCAGGAATCATAAAATATTCATTTTTCTTCTCTGAAGAGGCCCATTTTTCCTTTATTTTCCCATAAAACATTAAAGATTTTCATACAGAATATACCAGTGTAGCTCTTAGTGGATAATATCCTTGTTTATGCTATGTTAAATTCTTTTAATGAATTCTCAAATGCACCTAAATGCTGTTTGCTTCAGTCCTAATTGCAGAGAGTGAAAAGTCAAAATGGCACTTATCTATGGGAACAAAAAGCCAGAGTGTCTTCTACAGAATACTCTGCTGGCTTATATTCTGACAGATTTGAAGTATTAAGAACCTGTACTAGTTTTTCTTCCTTGTCTTAAATGCAGAGTTGCGTGCCCAGCTTCAGGAAAGTACTTTAAACTCTTTCTGAATCTATAAATCAGGCTCAAAGCAAAGGAATGGAAAAAGTGATTTCAGAGCGGAATCGTCTGAGGGGAATTTAGGAATGGGAGTGCTCTGTACATCACTGTTTATTTGTTTGGGGTTTTTTTCCTTCCCTGCCTCACTGCCAGCAGTGCTGTTTGTTAGATAGATAAGCATTTCCACAAATCATGTCATTCGGTCGGGAGACCGGCTACACCAAAATGTGCTCGGACACAGGTGTTGGGTACTGTGGCTTTTTATCCTCTCATAGCCCTGTTAAGATTTTTAACATTACTGTTGGGTCACATTCATGTTTTAATCTGTTCTCTCACAAGCCATTGGCTCCCTCGTTAAACTGCAGTTTCTGGACCTAAGTGATAATGCCCTCGAAATTGTGTGTCCAGAGATTGGCCGCCTGAGATCGTTACGTCATCTCCGCTTGGCTAACAACCAACTCAAGTATTTACCTGCAGGTAAGTACAAATGCGTGAGGGATTAGAGCACTGACAAATTCCCTTTGAACTTAATGTGCAGAGTGATCTGCTTTAGGTTTATTTGTATCTTACAGTTGAAGCACTGTACAGCTTGCTTTTAAAGACTAGGCAGGAATTGCCATCGTATGTATTGTACTAAATATACCCTTGTAAGAAAAAAGTCAAGCTGTATGGACATTCTTTCCAAGTGGGGAAAAAAGTGTATCTCTTTGTCTTTGCCATTGTATCAAGTAAATATTGAACTTCCTTCTGAAGACACAAAATGCCAAGGACAACTGTCGTTATGATAAAATGATGTTTCTTCCAATTTTCCAGAATATAAAGAATTCCAGGCCTTTTCGCCCAAGAGCCCCATTCTTGTGCTTTCTAAAAAGACATATGTCTAGTAGGTTTGCCTGTGGCAGTTCTACCTCACTATGACAGTAAATAACAGAAGTTTGTCTTGCTAGTTTATAATAAAAAAGCAGAATTTATTCAAAGTAAATGTGACACAAAGTCAGAAAAAGTTGGCCATAGGCACATTTTGAATTATTATTTTTTTCCTTCTAAATACTTCGATAAGCAGACATAACTGCTTACTCCTCTTTCATTGCCCTTATATTTTTCCAGATAAGATGATGAAGGTTGTAGAATATTTTTTTTATTTTTTTAATCTTTCTCTGGTGTATTTGCATTTTCTGATCTGCAGGGATGATAAAAGTCTAAGGCCAGCATTTCTGAGAAACTGGTCTAACTTAATCTAACAGGATTAGCTTTTGGCTCTAATTTTAACTAACTTCTCAATGTGACCTTCATTAGTTTTTAAGTTCGCATTGCTTGTCCTCAAGAAATATATTACAATTGCTCCTTGAAGTTTTGGGTGCAGAAATCTAGCTGTCCTTTCCATGTATTATTCTAAGCATAATAAGCTTAATCATCCTTTGACTTGTTCTTATTATGATTAGAAAGGAAAAAAAAAAAATCTGACTATGTAAATGCTCTGGAATGAAATTAGATAAACCTGTTAAACATTATGACCCAAGGCCAATAAAATTTCCATCAATTTTCAGATGTCCTACATTCAAAAGAGAGGAGTGCCTTGAGTGTGCTTTATGTTCCTCAAAGATAATTTACCTTATGGTGCTGTACCATGAAAGAAAGACTTGTTCAAAGAAAAAAAGTGACACATTTTCTGCAAAACTTCACACATTAACTTAAAAAGGTTCCAAAAAAGACTTTCAAAAGGATAATTTACATTACTGAAGAGTTGATTTTGAGTCTACCACATTTGATTAGGAACTGCTATCAGCTGCATAGACACACTGCATTTAATTTCTCCTGAAGTTTACAAAATGTGAGCATTGTCCCAAGTGCGCGTGAAAATTTTGCTTGCTTAGAAATAATACTACTGTTGCCTACTTCTGAGTCACAGAATCTGGTGGTGTCTGGTCTTTCTGGTTTTGCTGGCAGTGTATCACTGGTTTATACATGTGCCATTACTGCTATCGTTACTAATCCTGTCTGTTCAGATGCTGTCACAATCAGCGTGACTGGATGTCAGGCAATTTGAGTGTTATCAGTCCCAGCAAGATTAATCTTTCACTTACACTGGAGAGTTTGCCCACTGGAGAGTTAATCTACTGCCCTGAGTGTTTCCTCAACATGACACTTCCTGAAGAGAGCTTCCAAACATATTTTCAGAATTCTTTTCTTTGTAAAGTTGCAAAGATTTCAAAGATGGTTTAGATAACAAAATCTTTGTTTGAAAATAGCATTTATGTTCAGCAATTAAAAAAAAAAAAAAAAAGGTAAGTTTTGATGAATTATTTTCTCCTTAATTAGATTGATAGCATGAATCTTCATTGTAGTGTTAAATAGCTTTCTGTCAGGAAAGCTATCAAAGTTAATAAAATAAAAACAAAACCTAGGATGAGATGTGATTTCACTGCAGTACATCATTTTACTGTGTTAACAGCTTTCTTTAAGCTTTTCTTGTTGGAATGCTGGTACTGCATTCCAATGCATTGTTAGGGAAAGACAGCTCTTAATTGCTCTTAATTTATAATATAGCTATAAGATGTAAATAATTATATATTATATAGATAAGTTATACATAATAAGATACAATGTAGCTTCTACTAGTGCAGCTTGTGCAAAATGTAAAGGTCTGCATTAAAAAGCAGCTTTCAGGTATAGGTGATGGTCATTTCAGTAAATTTTCAAAGCTGGTGGCCATCGTTTTCTTTCATCCTGCACATATCACACAAATGGCAGTGAACTGTTTGTCACAGCAGAGGATCCAGTTAAGAAAAGCTGATCAGTATTCACCTTGTGTAACCTGATAGGCCAACTTGCAGCATAATGATGTCATTACATAAAAAGCTTACTTTGGAGTCATTGCCCTGTCATTCCTCTTGTCTCCCCCTTCCCAGTGTCTGGTGTTAAAAGTAACCCTCGGTCTTTGTTGAAACTCTGTGGATATCTATGAGGATACTATTAGTAGCATCCTTAATCAAGTGCTAAAAAATGTCTTCATTACAACTGCAGAACAGTTGGATGGTAAATGTTTGCCATTAAGTGGCTGAACACCCACACTTTTCTGTTCCATTTTATATTTTAAGAGTGATTCTCTGTTGTGTCTCCCTTAATTGTGATTAAGAACTGAACAGTGCATTAATAACATATGTTGATTCATTATCCATTTGTAATGTTTTTGTTCCACAGTTGTGCTCTTCACATTCATTTTTAGTACTTAAGATTTGCCTTGTAGAAATCTAGCATAACTCTAATCTTAAACCAATTGAAATAGTATGTGTAGTGAGGGTAAATATTTATGGTTTCAGTCTGATTGTAGGCATTCGTCACACTCCATTGACCTTGTGCTGCAGTTTATCTTCAGTGTGATGAGCAACATTTTAGTTTCCAAGTACCTGTTTTCATAAAACTTGTGAGAATTTAATAATGAAGTCCTCTCTTCTCAGGTTTGCTCCTGATTGTCTGACTAGTTTTAAAAAGTTACTTTAAGAGAGGTGCTGGGGGAGCATGACGAAAACACATGCAGACAGCATGAAGACATAAGCCTTAGTTTCCTGAAGGAATTGGTCAATACAGGGCTGTTCAGGGGAAAAAGGGTATTAGGTGAAGTATGGAAATTGTGTTCCTTGGAGATTAGAAGGCCCTTTCTGTGCTGTGGCACTCTGGTAGTGTCAACGATAATCCTACTTTTCTGCTTATTAAACGCTACCAACTCTTTGTCACCCGTGAATAAGATCGTGTCCTTTGGCCACCAGGGACTTTGTTTAATTGTGCACTACCCCTGAAACAATGGGACTTCCATCAAGCATCGTTGTTATGAGAATTGTTGAAAGATGGCTAACTCAACTTGATGAGAAGTAAAGAGAAAATTTTGTCCACAGTAAGTGTGTTGAAATTGAAGCATAAAATGGCTGGAAGAAAATGCTGTGGGAAATTCTCTTGAAGTCATATTTTGAATATACTTTGGATAAGGTTAATAAGGGGACCAGATTCTGCCTAATGCAGAGTCATCAGTATCTAGATTCTGTGGTAATCAGAATCACTAACTGAGAGACTCTCTTTGAGAGGAGAGCTGATTAAAAGAGTTGCAGATAAGGAAGAAGACGAGATTTAATATTACAAAATCTCTTGAGCTTTGTTTGATTGAAATGCACAGCATTTCTTTTGTTCTGCAAGCTGTGTATCTTACAGCTTCTCTATTTCTTGGTTCTATTATTTGGCTCTGGTATATACAATTCTTGAACATGAAGTAAAGTTTTGTGTAGTTTTCTACTATTTAACTGTAGCACTTAAATAATCTAAATTCCTGAGGGTCATTTGCAAATATGTGATGCCAGAGATCTTGAAGAGTTACAATATAAACAAATGATGGCTATACATTTATATTTTTACATTATATTTTACATGTATAAGCTTAATGTAGAGCTGATGTTATGTTTTCCTAGTAGCTTAACTATTTTTTTTGAGATTTATCTTTATTCAGAGAATTGATGTGTCAGTTCAATGTAGAATTCTGAATGTGCTGTCAGAAGGAAATTTCCTGAATCTTCTCACTTAAGAATGACTAATTAGAAAGTTCCTCTTTGTTTCTGATGTTTATAATGCATATGATACTTCAACTCTCCATCCTTGAGAAATTATATTTATTTTCTGTTTAGAAATTATTTTATCATTTAAAAAATAAAAAAAATCCAGTGAGATGTACTGGAAAAAATTATTCTTTCATTCTGGAGTCTCAGAGACAAGGTTATCTCTCAGTTTTGCTGCGTTACCATTTAGATTTGATTTGACTTTAGCCTTGGAAACTTTTGATGTGAAGTGGTGGCTCGTCAGGTTTACGTTTTGGTTTTGTAGTTAGTAAATGCACGTTTAGACAACAGATGACTTAAAAGAGGGTTGCTTATACTCAAAGTTGGACTGAAGTTTCATATTTGCCAAGGATTAGATTTATTTTTTTTTGTATTGCATGTTACTTGAGAGGTACTTCTTAGAAATGGCAAGTTGTAGCATCTTGTTCTAAGATTTAATTAAAAATGAGGTTATGTTTACTCAGCACATGTTGGAGTTAATTATAGATTTACTAAAATGAAAAGCTTAATGTTTTGCCAAGTCAAGAGCAAAAGCTAAGTAATTAAACAAAGAATAGGGTATGGTTTATGATCCCAGCCCATCTTCTGGCAAAGTTCCCTTTAAGAAGGGGAAAAAAACCAGTATCGGCAGTTGTCTGTAAAGAGGCTAGACCATTTCCCTTGGTGTTTGTTGTCAGGGAACTCTTAAAACCCAAGAGCTGAATGCATTGATCAGGGGAAAAAAAAAAAAAGGCAGTCACATAATCCCAAACTTCCTGTAAGCTGTGTGGTGCTGTTTCTTCACTCGGTAAAGTGCAGGTGACTGGGGAGCACCAGCAGTTGCTGTTGCTGGAGGGGGGATACTGGGAGAGTCAAAGGCAGGTTTAGCAGATGCTCTTTCTTCTCCATGTGAGGAAGAGTGTGGCTTCCATTTCAAGCTGACATTTCCGTGTTGTCTCTGAAGACTTCTGCATATTGCATCCACTTGTTGCCATTTTGCTTCGCTTAGGTAGAGTCTGAAGGAAAATTTATTCATCTGCCTTTGGTGATTTTAAAAGGGCGAACTGCAGTGGTGTTTAGGGGAGGTTAAGAGCACACAGACTCTTCATTTCACTTCTGTTCAAGGCAAAATATTTTAGAAATATAGTTGGTTTAAGCCTCATTAAAATACATTTGTAGGCTTATAAAACTTCATCTTCAAAGCATTTGAGAAAGATCCTGTGAAGCTGATAAGGGAGTGTTATCCTCATTTTATAGACTGGAAAAAAAGTGTTTTTAACAGAAGCGATTTGCTTCAGGCCACAGCAGGAGTCAGTGTTAGCCAGAAATAGAACCTGGGTGTTCCCATTCCGTTTGTTAAGACCACACCTTTTGGAGGTTGATCTTATTTAATATTGGGGAGGATTGAGTCTTTCCACCCGTTACTAGGAAATTAATAATTATCTCTCCATAATTAATAAGCCTCTTAAGTTAATAGGAAATGAATAGCGGTAAGATCAGTGAGTTTGTGTAACTGAAACAACTTGTGCTTCTAGAAGGCTGGAAGAGCTCATGAAGGTGAATTTTGAAAAATATAACTTACAGATAAACACTGGATCACTTCTCTTGCATAGGCAATTTCAGTAGTAATGACAAGAAGGGTTCAGTTGTTATTAAAATTATAAATCAAACTATAATTGCTGATTACTGCTTTGTCTATTTATAAAGTAACCCTGAGAATGTTAATTGATTATTGCTAGGTCTGTTTTGCTTAGGAATTTGCTTTGCTAATTGGGGGCAAGAGAAACTTTGAGACATGAAAACTGCATATTCATTTCTCTCAGTTTTTTTAAGTTGCTATAAAGTACAATATCTGTATTTACTATTCATACCAGTATTTCACCAGTAAAGACTTCTTGAATACCCACCCTAATAATTCTGAATAGAGCTCAATATAAGGTATTTCAGTAAATCTGAATTGAAGGCATATAAAGACAACTTCTTCCCTACCTCCTTTTCACAGTAGATTTCCACTGATCGTGGGTACAGCATGCCAATAATTCTATTCTTATTCTAGACCCTGGCATTCAAATATGTAGTCTTAACTCATTTTGTAAACTTGTTTTCCATATTTTGATTTAGAGCCCTCAAAATGAGGGGGAATAAATGAGGCTGCTCCTGCCCCCCTCCCCATTTCCCTTCTGCTTTTATTACTGTCTCTCATACTTAATAAAGTTCAAATATTTTTTCTTATAATGTTGTGACTTTAAAAGCAAAGGCACAAACTGATGCAGACCCTGTTCTTTTTTCCAAGTTGGCATAACCTCAGTCCACTCTGCTTTCCTAATTTAGTAACATCTATAAAAATATGCACGACGGGACAGGTTTGGTACGCCAGGCACCCGTCCAGGAGTGTGGTGTTTTTAAGTAAATGGACTTGTGGGGATTTGAGGAAAACATAGATTAGGTTACATGAGCTTTGCACTCTAGAAGTATGAGACTATTTAAAGGAGCATGGACTCCTAAATAAAAATCTTTTCATTATTATCATAATACATTGTTTTCCTTGAAGTGCATTGATGCCTAATTCTTACAGATTTCTTTGCACGGATCTGTAGAATATATGCT
Source organism: Actenoides lindsayi (assembly GCA_025331215.1). Classification (NCBI taxonomy): domain Eukaryota; kingdom Metazoa; phylum Chordata; class Aves; order Coraciiformes; family Alcedinidae; genus Actenoides; species Actenoides lindsayi. Next base: position 116,206 of record WTSP01004295.1, read on the forward strand.
CTGTGTAGTAACTAATTTCTAGATGCAGTTTACTGTATAAAATAAAAAGTTAGTGTCCTAATGTTTACATTAGGTCTTAGGTTCAACAACAAAGACATTTTTTTTCTTGCCTAAACCAATGCAAAACTTACCCACACTTACCTGTTACTGTATTGGTTTTTTCACATCAGGATTAGTAAGGCTTCAGTAATTAGACTGTATTAATGTAGAAGCACAATAAAGGTACCTGATAGGATCTTTAAGACATTCTTCAGATCTCTAGGAGGAAGAGATTTTTACATGTTTTGATCTTTTATAAATTCCAATACAGCCCTGTCCTGACAGTCTGCAAGGACTGAAATTTTTAATTTAAAAAAAAAAAAATATCCCTATGAAATTACAGCAGAGAGTCATCTCTGAAGGGTTAGGACCAAACTGGCAGTGTCAGTGGACTTTGTGACCTAAATAGAGGTGACCAAAGCACAGGGCAGTGCATTGTCCGAGGGGTATGTGTTCCTTACAGATTAGCTTTCATGCACGTCCAAACACAGTGCTACCCTTTTAATTAAAGGATGTTGGTTGTGTGAGATTTTGTAACAGAGTCTGCCTTGCTCAAACATTTGGTTTGGGTTAAATTCTCTAGAGGACTGCTAGTACTTCTGAGTGCTTTAAATTTATGGGGAGGGAAGTGAAGACAGAGAACAAAAAAAATTCCATGAAAAAAATTCCTGGAAATTTTCATTAACTGAAGTTTTTCCTGTGTACCCTCACCTGTATAGTGTGTCAGAATGAGTCATCTGTGTGTGCAGAGCTGCTCACTATTCTCTGTCTGCCTGCCCCTTCTTATGGTGTGTTTTTTTTCCACTTCCCCCCCAACTGAGGGGCTTTTAAAGGCCTCTTTGTTAGTATCCTACAACATTTTTTAGTACACCACAGAATGTTCATAATGTCACTGGTAGGTAGCAAAAATAGTAGTATAAACACATGGCTCTAGAATTTTTCTGACTATATTTTAAGCTTAAAATGCTGTTCTAATGTATGCTTTTTTTCCAGTACTTCTTCCAGATAGGCTTCTATTGGGCATAGTGGAACTGAAATATTTCCTGTCACTGGCAGAAATGACGTTAAGAAACAAACCCCCACAAAACTATCTCTTTCAACAATGGCCTGTGGTACTCCTCGTTAGGATGATGCACAGCAGGTTCTCAAAAATGCATGTGCTAAGTATCTATGTGTTGTAATTCATTAATCTGAAAACTAATAGGAAACAGTTGGAAAAAGCCATCAGTGTCTTTCATTGTAACATTTAAATTATGTATTCAAATATTGCTTTGTGTACTAGGCTGATTGGGATGGGAAATTCCATCTTGAAATTTGCTCTTCTGACTTAGTGCAATCACTGGAAAAAGTATTTGGAAATTAAGCTATTGCAATGACCGTGTTTTCAGTTTAAAAAATAAATTGTGATACGGCTCAATGCATCATATTTCCAAGTGTGTGCTATTGTATAAAACACAGATCTTCAAACAACTTCTGTGGTCGTTATGTATCTGGAAAACTAATCAGGGACAAATTGAAATTGACTGTGAGGTTTCGTGTTGGTAAATTGAAGGCTAAAATCCTATTGAAGCAAAAGCATAATGACCAAGTGTTTTTGCAGTATTTAAAAGTTGCTCAAAATGGTAACATAACTTTACGGATTTCATTTTTTTTCCTTCCTTACATATTTCAGCAAGGTGATAATGGTTTTGGATCAATCACACTCTTTCTTAGGTCACCACTTTGGTTTTGGTGATGCTTTGATTGGAAAGTCTCTGTGTGGTTGAGGTTTGACTGTTTTTAAAACATGAACAGTGTGCTCATCTAGTTAGTGAGTTCATGAATAGATCCAAGAGAGTCTGAGAGCAGGGTGCTGTACATCAGCATTCCAGAGCACGTTCATTTCATTTGAATTCTTTGTATGATTTGGGCAGAGATTGACCTTTAAAGATTCCCTTTTTTTGTGATAATTCTTACTGGCAACAAAATCTTGGTGGAGTCGCATCTCTGGAAAGTGACTTCTCTGAAAATGACACCACCTGATTTCCAATCACTAAAATAGTTCTTTATTGTAGACTGAACGTGATTTTAGAGACTAAGAATATGTTAGTGCAAGGCTTCCTGTGACCTACTGTTGTCTTTTTTTTATATTTTCAATTTTTATTTCATCTGAAGCATCAAAAATCTCAGCTATCTGCATTTTTAGTACTTTGGCCCATTCTCAGAAAGCAGTTTCAATGTTGCCATTTGTTCCCTACTATTCCATGTGATATCCTTGTGAACATTCCCATGCATCAAACTTGCAGTATCTGGCCCCAGCAGCCTCATACTATTTTTTATTATTATTTTTCCCCTGACTGTACCCTTCCTTCTCTGAAAAGGAGTTAGTAAGAAACCTGGGGAGGTGTAGGTGAAATCAGGACGGAGCGGAGAAGAGCCAACCTAATTATTAGCACTGGTGCTCTCAAGCCTGTTGTGCTTCTGGCTTTGCAGTACTCCACTTGGGAAAATCAGAAGCTTTGCAGGAACACGTATGTTTTCTAAGCTCTGGGCCATGGGCTTTCCCCCCTGGTAGCTGTCCCCCTCGAGGGCTTTTAGATAGGAGATAAAGGTGTTTGAGTGCTGCTTTTAATCGTGAGGTACTTGGACAATTTGTGCATTCCTGAGAGTAGGGGAGCAGATCTAACTGGATTCTCTATTAAGAAATTTGGTTCTGCATTTGGAGTCCTGGTGCTTTCTGTTCAGCAGCCCTTGATTTCTCAAGTCACTGTAAGCCTTGCTTCTCCAGGGTTTTTCTCTTTTGTCTGTTGGGGGTGGACAGGAATTCTGAAAATGTTTGGAGTGCTTTAAGTGATTGTGACAAGCACTCATCTGAAGCTGAAAACTCTATGAAAACATTAGAGCTTGTAACTAGAATGTTTCTGTAGTTATGTTGCATGTTTATGCCCTTTTTTATTAAATAAGGGGTCTTAAGTACAACTCATTTCCACACAGTTCATTAAATTGCATAATATTTCTCTAGTAAACTCAACTTGAGATTTCTCAGTAAATTATTAAAATACAGATTTAAAAAATGCATGTCCAAGTAACTTCCAAACTCTGCTTTAAAAAATCAGCCAGTCACATGGCTTGTGCAAAATGCTAAATTGAAAGGAATTGAAAATGAAATACTGGTTTCAATACTTCTCAGCTCTAGTGAGGAGAGGTCTTTAGATGATAATAAAATCAGTAATGGAGTAACATGGAAATGTTTCTACTGCATACAAATAGTTCATACAGGAACGTACAAAGTAGTTTTTCAGACATCTGACAGAAAAAAAATTACAACCTGAATTTTCTAGGGTATATGAGAACAGAGCCCTGATGGAATTAATCTACCCTGCTCTACTCTCCACTCCTGCAATCATTAGAGCTGCCACTTGGGAACAGAGGGCTTCTGAAAGCAAGTCTCTTGACCTTTGAATATACTCCCAATGACATGCTGAGCCGGAGGCCACAAGACAAAAGTGGGAAGTTTATGCAGCAATATATAACTTTAAAGAACATTAAGTTGTCATTGCTGCTTTGATCAGTGATAGAGTATACTTTGATAAAACTCAGATAAAGGGCTTCAGGCTGTAGCATCAAAACAATGCATTCTCTTTCTTTTAGTTTGAAAAATGTATTTCTACAGTCTGTTTTTAAAAAGTGGAATGTGCTTGTGAGAACTGATTAGACCTGGCACGCAGACCTAAATAAATGAAGGTCAAGTAGAATTACTTGGGGTTTGTTTTGATTGTTTGAAAACTTAGGTTTGAGCTTTACAGAGAGGACTTTTTGTGACACAGTTATATACCACAGAGAAAAATAACTCTGGAAGTGGCCACAGTTGTGTTTGAATTCAGTAAGGATTCCATTTGTGGTGTTTGTTTTATGTGAGTTTATTGACTGCACAGCAGAGGAGAGGAAGGAGAAGCAGAGGGTCGTTGGTTGCTTTTGGTCAGGCTTATTCCTGTGGAGTTGCATCTGAGATGGAGAAAAACAGACTACCCGGAATTCATTTTTGTAGGTACATAATTCTGTGCTGTAGTCTTGCTCTGACTATTTGAAGGTGTTAGTTATGGAAATGTATCTGAAAATCAATAAAGACTATAAAAAACTAACATTCCTAGTTGCATTAATTTTATGTATTACTTCTGTGGGCTTTCAAGCTCTACTGATAGTTATTCCACAGCTCTAGCAAATCCTCTCCTGCCCCCCAGGTTCTTGGTGGCAGCTCTGATCATTTGTATACCCAAGTGGGTATGATTCTGTGGTTGCTTGTCTGGCTGATTTGCTGAACAACTCTCCAGCACTGTTGAAAAGGAATGCAGTCACTGTTGCGTTTATTACGATAGAATGCTTGGATCTATGTTGAGATATTGTAGGGGTTTGTTTGCTTTTGCACTTGAAAAAACAAAACAATCAACTAACCCAAAAAGAAATCTTTGGGATTTTTCAACTTCCTTCTTAGATAAGGAAAAAAAAACTCCATTAAAATAAAATTCACATAAGTTATTGCAACTTTTTTGAAGGTGTCATTCCCCTCCTTTTGGAAGTTCTTCTCTTAGCATGCTAAATCCTCTACGGAGAGCATAGCAAAGCCTCTTTGGAATTTGATACAAGGGATTTTCCATGTTATGACTGGCAACAGTCATGTTCTGAGCAACATAGCTTGGGGCTGTCAAGAGGCGGATTCTCCTTCTTGCGCAACGCGTGTATTAGCCTGTCTTTATCAGGGGAAGAACATGGGCCTTCTAGTAAGTCTCCTCCCTTTCTTCTTACAAAAGTTGTCACTTATTATTGAGAGTTAACATATTCCAAAAAATTAAACTCAACTGGAGTGATCGTATAGCACCTAATACCAGACCAGCTTCCTAAGGAAAGGAATTTCAGAACAAGTTGTTTGGTAACTCACCTGCCAGCGCTGAATTCTTCTGCTGATGATTCTGATAGTAAAGATCTGACTTTACTGATTGCCTGGTTCAAGGCACATGTGATACGTATGAAGTTCACTTCTAAAACTTCAGAATAGACTCTTTTTAAAATACTTGTAAAAGTCTGTCTTTTTAGAACTGTTACCCAAAAGCAAAACTGAACGTAAAGGGAGTTTTAAGATGCTCAGGGCCTCTCTCATAAATAGTTGCCAATAGCTGTTCACGTGGGTGAGGACAGATGTGTATTGACAAGGCTGAAACTAAACCTTGGAGGTGGAGAGCTGTATGTATGCTGACAAAGATGTGTTTCATATACAAATGGGGTTTGTGTTTCTGCAGTATGAAAATATCTTTAATACAGACAATCTGTTCAGTAGCGTTTAGGGTTTCAAAGGACTTCAGCTTTGAACAGATATTAAACTGTGGGTCTTTTTTTTCTCTGAAATTTTTCATCGGGTTTGTAAATGTGTGAAAAGGGAAATGGTAGTACTAACTGCTTTGCAAATTCCAGGTTTACTTCAGAAATGCCTTACTTTAGTATGCTGTACTGCCCAAGGGCTCTCACTTTGGTTTGCTGCACTGCCTTATTTCAGGAGGGCTCTAAGCAAAGACAAAGTAATCCATACAAGCAAAGTCAGCTTTTCTGGAGGATTGTGTCCATGCTTACTGCCTTTACTGACATTGTTTTAAAATAAATAAGTAAATGCTGAAAATGTCAGTTCATTGTATCCTTTGCCACCATAAGAAGGTTGGTAAAAGTTAAACAGTGTGTATCTGCTGCAGAGTGCATGGCTGCAAAGAAATTCAGTAGTTGTTAGTTCATAGAGCCTATGTTTTGAAAAAAGTTTTCAAAATGCTTTCTTTAGTTTTCAAAAGAAAATTACCTGTTAACTAAATGCAAATAATTTGCCACTCATTTTTGCTGTAAAACCTCTTACTAATTTTAAAATTTTGAGATTCTTTTTTGTTGCACCAAATTAACGTTTATGACAAGAAAAAGTAGCCCTTGAAGATGAGTTTTTTGTGAATTTTAGGGTTGGGTGTTAAATATTAACTTGTTTTTCCCTAAGATTCCTAAGTATTTATAAAGTTATCTATAAATGTGTTTTTGTCTCTTCTGTTCCCTTGGTGGTGTTCTCTTTCCTTAAGCTCTCTGTAACTTACCCCCAGTGATTAGCTACATTAACGGGTAGTTGATTTTACTTGTGCATTAAGCAAATGCAATTTACTAGCAGGACTCGAGTGCTCAGGGAAGCATGGAGAGCAAAGTCATTCAGTCTTTGAAAGTGAACGAACAGAAATTGTTAGTGCTGTGCAAGAGAAGAATTTTAGAATGTATCGATTTCCATTCTGACCTTGCTGGGCAAATATAATTCTCTTTTAAGTCTCTCACAGTGGTATATATAAAATACTACTTGTTATCAACATCCTTGTTTTTACTCAGCTGGTCTATTGAGGCAAAATAAAATGCATCATTTACTGACTCTAAATGGAAAACAGCTTTAAAGTGAACGTGTAGACCTGGAGGTATTATGTGAGATTAACTTTCCTATGTTCATGTCACAGACAGAGAGTGCGATACCTGTATTTCAGTTATCTTAATTGTATTGCAGTGGCATTTAAAATAAAGACCCGTGTTTAACTTGGCATTGTCCAAATCTGCGTTAAATTGTCATTCTTTATGGAAAGCTTTGATACAGAGTAACTCCAAGTATACTCCAGTTGGTAATTATTTAATGTTTGAGAGCTTTATGGACTAAGACTATTTATTCATGTAGCTAAAGCAATGCATTTCGGAATGACTGAATGGGGGTTTGGAGCATAACTGCAAGCCTTACTTGTCTACTTGGTGCTGATTTGAAACACTAAACAACAGTATCTTCCACTGATTAAGATAAGGCTTGCAGTTGCTCTCAGTGTTTTGAAAATCAGGACATGGCTAGTGTTGTTTGAAGTCAGATGTCTTCTTTTTTTAGTGCTCATCGTAGTTAGAAACTGCTAGTAGTTGGTCCATGCCATTTGCTCAGCAGTAACCACATCATTCTAGTAGCTGCCACCTGCCCTTCTCAACCAGTGAATCAGCCAGTCTGCTGGGTGGCCACACACACTGGTCAGCACAAAGGAGCTGGGCAAGTGAGGAGGAGCAACAGAAAAAACTCCTGCTACTGCTGCTCGTAAAGGGAATCTGGATCCATAGTTGACATTTGAGAAAGATGCACCTCTGTTACAGTGGGAATATTTCCTGTGAATGTTCAGCCAGTCCCTCCCCTGTAATTACTGTTGCAATTTGTAGTAACTTCCAGTGGCCTGAAAGAACTCTTATTTTCATAGGACTTGAGTTAGGACAATCCCAACCATTATCGTTCCTTTGAAAAACAAAGATGGTGACTCCACTGCCATAAGTGTGGTTCCAAACTAAAGAACTTCCTTGGATTCCTTTCCTTCACCCCACTCAAATTTGTAGTTACGTTTCTTGTTATGGAGACAGAGTTTACTTTCAGGGAAGAGGGTTCTTCAGTATCTCCCAGTAGTAAGATAAGTGGGCATAACTTGGCTCGGTGTAGTATAACACTTTGCCAACTGACAGATGAAAATGTAGTGTGGCCCTATTGCTTTTGTTATGCCTTTACTACTTCGATGGGAAGAAAAAGCCCCAAGCCACCAACCTCAAGAAAAGTAAGAAAGATGTGTCTGTTTCCAGTTGGTTAGAAACAGTTGATAGCAACAGTCACAACACATGGGTCTTTGCTTGGATTATTTAGACACTGGTGTAGTAACGGATTTGTCAGAGAGTCCAGTCTGTTGTGTTCATCTGAAGTTTTTCCTCTGAAGAAGCAGAAGAAAGGAAAAAGCTGTCCTAGAATTTATAGCCAGGACTGGCCCTGTCTCTGTGGCTTCCTGAGCTATCCTTAATCTCTCCTTAAGATGCTCATTTTGTTTGCCTTAATTTTAGGCAATTACTGGTTTATTGCACTTAGTCAAAGCAGGGTGCATAAGTAGCCATCTCTAGCTTGCTGGTGTCTCGAGTTCAAATTGTTAGCTCTTTATTTTATGCACAAAGGTTTTTTTGGAAGGCTTGCCCCCCCCCCCCTTCCCATGTAGTGATATTAGTCCACGGTGAATTGTACATGATGTGCAGTGATAAAGGTGGTAAGATACAAACAAAACAAGAGAAGTGTAACAGATCTCATGCTTTATTCATTCACATTTGTTTATGTTCATAACACCCAGGAAAATCGAGAAAAAGGAAAACAGCTGCTCCTCACAGGAAAGACAACAGCAAAAATACATCACCTCCTAATTAACAGACTTTCCTCTAAGGTGCTAGCAAAATTTTTCATGCGATACACTTGACAAAGCACTGTTCTGTCACTTCATTTTGGCAGCTCTGTCCAAAATTTGGGATGTCATTAAATAAAACTGTAGAATAATAGTAATATATTAATTTCACATCTATTACTTAGTTGTGTAGCAATAGTTCCTTGCTGTGGGGCAGTAAAGTATTAGGCAGAGTATGCTAGAACAAAATGAAAGGATAGGTTGTCTACTGAAAAAAAACAACCAAAAAACAACCAACCACCCCTCCCCCCAAAAAAACCCAAACCAACAAAAAAACCCAAACCCAGCAAACTTCATCATTTGATGGCCTTGTTGTTACCTTTGTATATGCATAAACAAATTTTTTCCCTCCCTGTCCCTCTTACCCTTTCACCCACCTCTTCTGGTTTAACTCTTCTCATTGAGACCATCAAATTAGGGAAGGAAATGGAACTTCCAACCTGCAATGAGGGGAAATACGGAGCACAACCTAATAACCACTCTGGGTTTGTGCTCTCTGGCTGGTGCTCTAGTGCTGATGCTGAGGAAAGCAGAGTGCTGGACCCATGAAATACAGAAGTCTGCCACTTTTGTTAATTTAAGATTAATTATGGTAAAAGATGGGGAACCACTGACCTTTAGGAGACTTAATGGGACCCTGGTGCCTATTTTCAGTTGCTTTTAGATGAACTAAAATTACTGTTTATCAAGATTGGGCTTTAGAAAGCCACTTTTCTCACCTTTGCTTGTGAAGGATGGTACAAAATAAATAAGGTTTGGTACTAAATTTGTGCGTGACATTTAGCAAGGTTGAGAGGAAAAAAGGTTCTATTTGGGTATGTTCAGTAGAAGTATGTATTTTTCACTTGGTTTTGGGTTTTGTCTACTGAATAAATGTTTGGGGAAGAGTCAGTATAGATTATGGCTGAAGTAGGTGAAACTGAGAATTGGGAACGTCTTTGATGTGTTGCTGACATGACTGTGTTCATTCACAAAGACAGTCCAGCCTCAGAAAGTCTCTAGCCCTGTTCTTTTCAGCCAGGATATGTGTGTGAACAGCAACCATAAGTGTGGTTAGAAGTAACAGATTCAAGTTTGATCAGTTGGGATAAAGGCTTTTTCTATAGATCTTTTTTTTTTTAATGGGTTTGAACTCTTATTTAGCACCATATTCAAAACCAGGTTATTCATAAAATACTCACTGCACTATCACAATGTCTTTTCCAGTTCCTCTTTTTTTCTGTAAAATACTGAGCAAATATTCTACATGGGAAAAATACAAGGAAAAAATCATCCTCAGGTCTTTGAGGCTTGAGAAACAGAACGTTTTTCAAGCTCTCTCACTAGCAATAGGGTACCAGATCTGCATACAGCAGCATCAAAATGTAAATGTGATTCAATTTGCCTTCCCCTTTCGTTGTCCTTAAATCTAACGATACCAATTTTCAGTTATGGTCTAACTTCCGTGTTTGAAGGTAGCACAGGTCTATCCTAAGTGCCAATTTGTGCTAGAAAATTTAATTTTTATAGGCTATGAAATGTGAGCTGCATGGTAGGACAGTAAATGTAATGTTATGTATAATAGGCCATTTAATTTGTTATAACCATCTTAAAATCTGTTTAAGTCCTCCCGAGACATCCCAGAACAGGTCTAAAGATCTTTTCCATCAAGCTCTTAGTGATTTAAACTTTTATTTCCTGTCCATTACAGGTTTAAACTGGTAAGAATATCACAATTCAACTTTACAGGTGTTTATACAGATTTGTATTTTTTCCTAATGGGACAAGTCATAAGCTTTTGAAGTAGGAAAACCTTCCAACACCTACTCACTGTTACATGGTTTTACAGGTCTAAGAGGAAAATGCTTCAGGTATTGAGGTTCGTGGAAGTTGATTCAAACAGTATTTCAAGGGTCGAGTACAGCAGCCACTTTTAGCACCTTCAGCTTCTTTCCTGAAGCATACAACTTTCTCTTTAGTCCTTAGGGTAGAGAAGGATCACCGGGTACATGAAGTCCAGTGCTCCCCCGTGACAGCCAGTTACCACAGTGCTTGATTCCATAGGGAATATATCCCTCTGCATGCCACAAGCTGGAGGACATTGCTCCATGGTATGCAGAGTGCTGCAGCCATGGAACACTGATGTGCTGCTGGCTTTGCAGGAGAGAGAATTGTGTTTGCATTACAGAACCCTTTGGTAGCAGGGTGCTAGATGTAAATGTTTGTATGATAATAGCAAGATCATGGTTATTGCCTACAATAGAGAGGTATATTAACATACTTTCTTGCTCCTAATATGCTGCTGGCTACACGAAGAAGTTGTATTAGTTCTTTTCACTGGTGGCTCGTTGTTCTTAGGTTGTAAACCAGTATAGCCAGTCCTTCTCTTCCTTTGTTGTTTCAAGCAGAGGCAGGTCACAGCACCATCTTGTCATGCTTATTTTCTGTTACTTTTTCGTTCCATTTCACTCACTTAAGTCTAAAAGTTCTTGCTCTTTTTCCTGTATGATAATTCAATTCTCTGTTGTGTTAGCAGTACTTTAAATGCTTATGTCAACAGCAAACCAAAACCTAGGATTTTATTTTTTTTTTTTTTTACTAAGGTAGAAGATGGAAATTCTAAACAAAGCAGACTCTTGAGGAAAGGCACCACTAGTAATGTTTTCTCCATCCCAGTAATTTGCCATGAGGTGTGATTCTTGTGTGTTACCATTAACCATGAAATTTCATCAAAGATAGATAAGCCAGTGTAACACCTTTCCCTTTTGGAAAGATCTGGGTTGCATTTTTATTCTGCTTTCTATTTATGTTCCAGTCACTGGTTACTCTTGGTTGCTCTTTCCCCTTGGAACAGTTGTTGCAAGCTACTGAAGAGTGCTGAGCTCACGTTAAAAGGGCTTTTCTGAACACAGGTTCTACATTTCTTCTCCAGTCCTAGGCTGCTGTCCCAGAAAATGTCTTATTCATTGATAATCCTCATGTCTGAGCTTGCAATTTTGATATATAACCCATATTTCAGTATTCTGGGATGGAAATATTTAAGCAGCCTCATTTCATTTTAGTAATGGATGTGGTAATTTTCAGTGCTTTGTCCTTGTTCCCATGAGGTATTCTGTCTCTGTCCTCATACACAGCATTATTCTTACAGGAAAAAAAATGATGCAAAAAGCTGATTTAATATTTGGTCTGTCCTCTTTAATTTCTACCCCTTGTTGACACCAGTCCTTAATTTCTTGCTCTTTATTTCTTGTTGAGAAACCTTTTGTTTGTCCGAGAGTTCCCATTTTCCTGGCCCCCTGGCAGTTTTCATTTGACTTCTGCAGCCTGACCTCTAAGTGCCAGCTCTCTGTGCTGATCAGTCCCTTTTTCCATTCCTTGTAGGTTCTCTGCTTTCTCTTTATATCCTGCTTTGAGGTGCATTCTCATGCAGGTAGGTCTGTAGCCCTTTCCTGTGCCCTTTTTTCCTTTACTTGGATGGAAAGACTCAGATAGTGTTTGATTTAAAGTAAATCCATGCCTTCCATACACTCAAATCCAATTGTGTATGTGTTTCATATATCTTTGGATGAAATTTTGGGTTATGGCCTGATGGGGAAAGGTGGGATTGCTCTTGAAATGTAAAGAGAACTGTTAGTTATTTTGGAGTTCTGCAGCTGTTGAGGCCTGTACCCCCGGCAGGTTGAGGAAGTTTGTATTGCCTTGGCAATTACTATATGTTGTATAGGCTGCTTACTTCCAGATGTTTGGGTTTTTCCTTCATGTAAAACCATGGGAATAAATTTTGAAAACTGGCATTTAAACCATCTGAGTCAGAAATAGATATTTTTTTTGTTTTTGTTTCTTTCCTTATGCTGGGTATGTTTATACAAATGTAATCAGTTTTGTTAGGTCAATACTTTTGGAAATTTTCTGAAATTCTTTCCAGATTCCACTTTTTTTTTTTTTTTTTTTAAAAAAAAGCTATGCTGATGTTTCTTTTTTCTTTGTGTTGAGACAAACACGTTTGGCAGTGTTTCTTCTGCAAACACACATGCTGACAGTTCACATGTCCCTTCCTCCAAGTGGCTGGGAAAGCTGCTCCCAGGAATTCAGAGGCTGCTTTTCGGAGCCCCGGTAGGCACTTCGGAACCTTCCTGTTATCAAGGATGGAAGAGATGAATGAGCTGCTGGAGCGCTGGCAATTTTAGCATACGGTCTGAAGTATTTCTGTGTCACTGAGCCGCCTTGGGAAGGCTGTAGGCAGGACTCTGGGTATCAGCCTGTGTTGCAGTTGCTGTGGGGTAAGGTAGCGCGGGGGTTTCCAGTCTGTCAGCAGTGTGGCCGGGGCCCAGCACTGCCCAGCTACCTGTGAAGGCAGCGATTGTGCAGATGGGCACGGCGGAAAGACGCGGGAACGTCACGTCTGGACTCGGGTCGTTCCGACTTGGAGCTTTAACAACGCTGGTTTCTGAGCTCAGAATGGGGCTCGGTGCTCTGCCGTGTTGATTTTCATGGTGCTAATCCTAGAGCCAACACAAATTTTAAATTACCCATTTCTGAATTTCATTTCAATGTAGTTGAAACTCCCTAGTGAGGTTTAAGGGTGATGTAGAATGCTTGTCCCTTTCTTATCCTTGGGGTGAGGGGGAATCTCTGAATCGAAGTGCTTTCTTTGGCAGTTCTTTTTCATTGGGACTAGCTGTTTTCTGGTCTAGGTCTGCCTGAAATTTCCACAGTCTACCTCTCCTATATGGCTTAGTGCTTGATGAGGTGATGGCAAGAGAGAGACTTGTGAGTCCTTCGCCGTGCGTGCTACCCAAGGCATCCTTCAGTAGTCCTGTTATGAGGTTTTTAAAACATGAATGATAGTACTTAGTAACTAAAATCTTGAAAAAATTATTAATGGACTGTTTATGTTTTGTGTTAATCCTCTTTATTGTTTTTCTTTGCTTTAATGAGATTGGAACCAATTTAGTGTCATTAGTAAACGTCTGAACATGTTCTTCAAAATGAGCTTTTAACACTATGGTGGGGAATCTGGGGGTTATAACTTTAATCTGATGGCACTTTAAGTTGTTTGGTTTACTTTTTGACTTCATTATGTGTCGGTGGGTGTTTCTGTAACATATGGCACTATGTTGAAAGTGGATGTTTACATCTGGTATGCATTGGAAGATTAAGGTAGAGAGGATGAAGTTTTGGGCAAGTATGTGTTTTTTGGATGAAGGATAAAGTGAGAATACTTTTATTTCCTCTTAGATTTGAAACATATCATTCTAGCAATGCCTTTGAAACTCTGCCAGCTTTGCCAACTGTAACATTTATGGGATTTTGGACCCAAACTGAATTAGAAAACTGTTTTTAGTGGCAGAGAAAAAGGTTAGTGCATGAAAATAGCTAGGCCTGTTATTGACTGCATGTGGTCAGTGGTTTGGCTGCGTGTAGGTGGCTCTTTTCCTGTCACTGTTTTCAAGCATATGGCTTTGTTTGTGAATATAAAACTCTTTAAAAACGAGTTCTGCTGCAGTTCTTCTGCACAGTAGTCTTTTGCTATTTAGTAGTGATTATTTCGCTTTTGCCATTCATTTTCGATCTTGTAGTAAAAAAACACCACTTACTTAAATAAAGCTCCTGATTCCTGTTGACACCAAAACTGAGAGGTTTGAAGAATGTGGCTGGCTGTGTATTGCAGCTGCTTCTGTCAGTAATGTTCTGTTAAAGGATGCGTGTACTATGCTGGTGATTCTTTATTGCAGTTAATGCTGGGATTGGTTATAGTGGGCAGAAACCCCTTTTAAATATGCACAGACACTTTGTTTCTTTACTACTTTTGTGAAAATCTCCAGTTCTGAATTACAACTTTTCTTCCTTTTCACATTTTCAGTCTTGGAAGTAACATTTAGAGCAGTTTTTCTCAAAGTCGACTTCAGATTTGCCATTTCTTTTTCTCATTGTGTAGAAGGCAGATGAAAATTAACCCAGTGTTTTGTTTTCTTCTTTGGGTGTAGTATAGAAGGTGCTACCTCAGAGCTTGGGGACTGGCAAATTTTCTAGCTCTTGCTGCAGAGAGCTCAAGGGCACAGCAGGTTCTGTTTAGCTTTAACTTAAACAGTGTTACCCTATTTTTATCTTTTTCTAAAAGTCTGGGTGACGGAGCTGTAAATTGTGCAGATTGTGGATTGTGTAGATTGTCTGGTGTTTTCAGTGCAGAAAATTCTAGTGCATCTTGGTTTAGTAGCGATCAGAGGCAAGAGCTGGTTTGCTTCGGCCGAGAGCAAAGTACAGTTGGTTCTGCAAGATGCTGAGAACTGCAGGGAGAATTAGGGGCACCAAGAGCACCTCATGAGTTGGTTCCATTGCTGTAAAGTGCTTAAAAACAAAGCAAAACTGTTTATCATGTCCCCATGTTTGCAGAAAATAATTTCCAGAATTATTATATATAATATCTATATTTTATATATACACTATATACAGTATATCTATAACTGTAAAAGAATAACTGAATAAACAATGAGAACCTGTAGAACTGATTACTGTTTGTCAGTCAGTCCTTAGAGAAGTGCATCTGGGTCCCACAGGGAACATTGCTCTGGATTTTAACAGTTAGCAAACTTTTTTTGTTACCTACATAAAAAAAACCCCAAACCTTCAATACTATTTAAAACACAAAATGTACCTTTAAAATTCTTGCAGTGTTAAGAAAAAAAAAAATCTCTAGGAGCTGCAATTATTACAACTGTCACTGAGAACTTATTGTAATATCTTCCTACAGTATAACAATATAGCTTACGAGTTATTAAGAATTTCCTTTTCTAATTTAAACTGGGTCTTTTGCATTGCACAGTGAAGGCAGAGCTGTTGTTCCTGAGCATGCTTGGTGAAAGGCTGTCACTGAGCACCAAGTGCTATGTGTGTGTTTGTAAGTCTCCTTGCAAAAAGTATCAAATAAGGTGGATATAAGCATTGCTCCCTCAAAAATATATTCTTTTTTCTCAATTTCAACTTGCGTGAGTTTGGGTCGTGCAAAACACTCTCAATAAATTATGTAATGTGTTTTGGTTTGGGTTTGTTTAGTTGTTTTTTTCTCTAGTTCTGATTTAGGAGCAGGAAACTGCTTGATATTTTTGACAGTAGTAATTGTCACGATTCAGAAAAGCTCTGTCTTGAGCTATCTCCTATTTAAACATACTGATAACCGTTCCTCAGCAAAGAGATCTGAAATACAAAGATGATGGAGATGATGAGGATCAGCTCTGAACACAGATTGATGGAACAGTATTTTAAGAGGAAAAACCAGCACAGCTTGCTTTTGATATATGTGAGATTGTTTCGTTTTAGTCTTTTGTGGCCTTGTTTGTAAAAATAATTACACTTAATCATTCTCAACGTCTCCTGTTTGAATTGTAGAGGTTGGAGACCTGCGGGAGCTGCAGACCCTGGACATTTCCACCAACCGTTTGATCACGTTACCAGAAAGGCTGCACATGTGCCTTTCTCTGCAGTACTTGACTGCAGACAGAAACCACCTCTGGTATGTGCCCCGCCACCTGTGCCAGCTCCCCAGCCTCAACGAGCTCTCCATGGCTGGAAACCGCCTCGCCTTTTTACCCCTTGGTGAGTCACCGCTGGCACCGGGCTGGGGGGGCACGGAAGAGACCGGAAAAGGAACTTTGCAGCCAAAAAAAAAAGAGAGAAAGGACTTGATGGTCCCTACAAACTCGGTTTGTGGAGTTGTCACAGTGATGGAAAATATATTAATAAACAAAAAAAAGCAGATGAAGGTTTCACGTCTGTTTTGAAGCAATAGGACAGTTATCAAATTTGCTTTATTTTTAGCTAACTGAGGGGGAAAAAGTTTAAATGATGTTGTGTTAAATATAGTACTGTGTAATCTGAGTTCCACCGCTTTGGGTAATGACCTGTTTCTGTTTGCTGGAGCTGATGATTTCACAAAGATTGTTCAGCTAGGGTCTAAAACATGCCCTGGAATCCCAGTAACTCCACGTACATTATTTTTCATCATTAGGAATGTCAGTACGGCGTAATCTAGCAGAGGTTTAGCTCGTGTGATGTATAAACATCCATCAAAACTTCCACGGCACTAGCCCAGGGAAGAATTTATCTGCCTTGCCTTTTTTTCAACCCTTTCAAAGTGTGGAAGTGTCAAAGCAGGTCTCCAGGAGTAGGAGGTGCAGTCAGTGCGCGATGGTTTGTTCTGGGAAGCAGTTGTGTTGTCAGTCAGTGCAGACTGTCTGTTCTGATAGTGCAAAGCAAATCCTGCACCCTGTGTTTGTTACATTATTTCCCTGCCACGGGCTCATCTCTGCTGAAACACAGACACACGTGTAGATCTGTTATGCCATTTGAATAGCCATTAATAGGGGTTTTTTTAGAGTACAGTCAGAGTTTGGTGTTAATTAGGTGCAGATGAAGCTATGATAGTCACATTGAAAAGAAGCTGAAAATTGAGGTGGCTAAAAATGAGAGAATAATTTCTAAATTAATTACATTGTATAGGTTTAACTTAATTTTTTTTCAGCACTAGTGATTTAGTCTTTAAAGAATGTTATGATCTTTCTTATTTCTTAGCACCTCAGTTTATATTACTGGAAAGTAAGTGCAAATAATATCTCCAGACACAGTATTTTAGTTACGTTCCAACATATGTCATTATATAAATGAGTAAACGAGTTCCAGGATGCATCATCCAGATTCCACAGTACTAAAACAAGCAAAGTAACTTCCCCTATTTTGGCAAATATTTCTAACTCCATTTCCGGAGACAGGCAGTTGAATCTTTTTAATTTTGCAAAGATCAGATGCTGTTCAATAAGATGATATGTAAGATATTAAAGAGTAAAAGTTTCTGCTACTTTTGCACTAGTAGCTTATCTGTGAGTGAGCGATGACCTGGATGAGCCACAGATCTGCTGAAGTGTTTTAAGTTCAAAAGGAGGAAATAAATCTCTAATATAATGACACACCTTCTTTTTTTCTTTATTTTTAGACTCAAAATTCAAAACATTCAAAAGGAACTTTTAAAATAACGTAAAACATCAAAGACTGTCAATTGACCTTGTTCAGTAGTTCTTAGTAGTGACTCACTGGTGAACATTTGGAGATAATTTGCTATCTGTGGATATGAAACTGAATCATAAATCCTAGAGTTCAGAGGAAAAGCAGCACAGTATAAATGTAAATGTTTAATCCTTCCTCTGAAGAATCAGACAGCTTCAGAGTGGTCAAGATGTGATGAAATAAAGTAGAAGAGAGAGTTAGTGCATTGAAGAGCAAAAAGATTTAATCTCTCTAAGACTGGGTGGGAAAATATTTTTCTTGGAGTATGCCTGAAGTTCAGGCATAACTGTGGCATTATTTCTGCTAGCTGCACGTGTTGGCCAGTGTTTTTCTTCCGTGTATTCCTACATCCAACTTCACTTTACTAGTTAATGACTGAGTAAGGATGTTAAATAACAGTGGAAGATACTGGAGAAATATCTATCAGTGATATTCGAGCGCGAATTGTCAAGCAGTTTTTTTTCAATTAGGGAGTTGAGTTGAAAAGTAGACATTTTATTTATCTCCTGACAGAATGTGGTTGCTTTTCTCTGTTGTTTTTTTTTTTTATTAGACATGTCCATGTTAGAAGAAATACATTTGGAACATATTGCTTAATGCTTTTTAAAGTGAAATTTACTTTATTTCATACGATGGTTGACATCTAGCATGCCAAAGAATCCATTCTTCCTCGTCTAAGTATCTCCCTTGTAGCTGCCAGGAGAGCCTCGTGTTAAGTGTAATGGAAATCTGCATTTTCCTGTTCCTAGATTGATAGGTGTAAGATTTATTCCAGCAGTAGCACGGTACTTTCACAGCACTGCTGGGAGGTACTATGGAGTCTTTTTTTTGTCCTGTACATTCTTTTAAGTTTATGGGCACATGTGTCTTAAGAAAACAAGTGTTAACACTATTAGTTTCACAAAATACAATAAGAATACCTGATGCCACTCTCTGACTTTCAGAACTGGTACATAAACAAGCAGATGGGTAAACAATAACGAGTTAGTCATTTGTTCTGCAGAATACACTTAATTGTTGGAAATGCCAGTATTTTTTTTAAGTTTATTTTTTTTTCAGCCGGTGAATATTCTAGTTTCTATTCAAAGAAACAAGTCTGTGTGGATCTCAGCCTTTGGCCTTCCTAATAAATTTATTTAAAAAAAAACCAAAAAACCCCCAAACATTAAATTGTATGTGTAAGTTGAACTGGAAACTGCATCCTGGACAGCTCTGTTATTGTCAGGGTAGCTTTCATGTCGCCCTAGTAAATGGTCTTAGGAATTCTGTTCTTGGAACTGCAAGTAATTTTACATCAATCTACTTAAAATATAAATTATCCTCTGATAGAAATTTAACTTGAAAATTTTACCATTTGCAAATGCTCCAGTTCCTGAAAGCAAATTCCACTGCAAGCAGAAATGTGAGTCTGATGACATTACATAAATCATTTTTTATTTTTGCAATAAAGTACAAATACAATTAAAATAGGCCATAAATTCTCAAGTGTACTGGCAGTACAGGGGATGTTATGACAGCAAATATTCAGTGTTATATCACTTTATTGAGAGTTTATATGCACTTTGTTTAGCAAATGGGTCTAGTAATTATCAGTGCACAGTAAACAAAGGTCTTATTCTAACTCAGTATATGCTGCTTTTGTGTCCTTGCCCTTACAGTATGGTTAAAAGAGCATCAGTGCAGACACACAAGAGCTTTTGTTCCATCTTCAGCCATGTGGAATGCATATGCCAGGGCCCTGAGGTTAAAAAAAAAAAAAAAAAAAGGGGAAAAAAGGAAAGAAAGAAAAAGGGAGGAAAAGAAAAAAAATAGAATTGGGGTTTGTTCAGGACTCATGGCATTTGGTCATTTGTGGGAGAAAGATCTTTGATCTGGGGGCCTGGAAGGAGGAAAGTGGAAATGTTTTAGACACAGTACAGTGTTTGCAAAAGCCACATGAAAACCTTCTTTGTAGCTTTAGCCTTTTCAGAGATGGACAGCTTCCTCATTTTACAAAGTTCTTCAGAAGCATGTTTTTTAGAGAACTCTAAACAATATTTGTTGACTGATATAAGACATAAAAATTAATGTGGATAGGATACAAAGAGCTTTTTAAAGTGATGATTTATTTAAATTTAAACTTTTTGGATAGTGTTTGAAACTGGAAAAAAAATCTTTTGGAGACTGGAAGATGCTTGGTTATTTAATGCAAAAAATCTATATCAGAGGACCATTTATAGTTACAGGCTATTTGGCTTTGGGAATTGAATTTTTCCTACTGAGATATTTTGTCTAACATCCAAAAATTTGCTTTAATTACCTAGGAAATGCAGTCAACTCAGAACTTAGAATCTAAACATAGCATAAGATAAAGACAGAGGGAAGAGATGAGATGCAGCCTAACTCCCCCCTCAGTGCATATGAAAAGAACAGCTTTAGGGCTTTTTTTTGACTTGCCTGATTCTCAGCCCATTTGCATACATCTGTGTAGAAATGAGCAAGATGAGCCTCTTTTAAAAATTTTCTTCCATTCTCTCAATTAATAAGTTAAACAGTAGTACATCCAAACTACCCCAGCAGCCCATCGGTTTGGGCTCTTCTTGGTATAATTGGCTCGTGCAGCATGCGGCGATGCTCTCGATGCTCTCGGTGTTCGGTGTGCCGTGCACATGGGACCTGCTTTACACTTTACTGGCTGGTTCTTTTCCAGCCTTACAAGATCTGATGGTGTTATAATGCCTGGGTATTGCGATATTTTTATTCGTTGTAGGATAACAATGTTTTTGTTTCATCTAAAAATATCCCAGAACTTTACTAAACTATTTTCAGCCCTGCAATACCGAGCCAAAATAAATCATCTTTTGGAGGTGTTAGCTCGTAACGAGGCACAGCAGCATCTCGCAGCAGTGCCCATCAGTCAGCAGAGATATTTGTACTTGCTTCTTGGGGCAGGACAGTTGCTGGCCACAGCAGATAGCTCTGTGAACTAGAATGTCTTTGGGACACAGTCAAAGGAGCATGTGATGGTTGAACGTGTCCCCTGATGTCCAGTGACTGGTTTGGTCCTCAAAACCTCTATAGAATGTTGCAGGGCAGGGTTCTATATTAAAAGAAAATAAAATCCTCAAAACTCAGTTTTTCTGTGTTAACATCTTTATTTCAGAAAAGGAATTTATTCATTTTCTGCTGGTATCATCACTTGTTCTTTATATGAAAGACTTGATAATGTGACACCCTCTGAGGCTCCTCCTCAGTGTGGGCTTTTAAGGTTTCTGGTGCTTACAGCTGCCATTCAAGTGGGTGACAGCTGAAGACATTCAGTATATTTTAAGATGGCCAAATGCTTGGGGAGGATCACTCAAAATATTGTTTGCTTTATCTGCATGAAGTGATGTCCAAAGGACTTGGGCACAACAAAACTACTCAATAAGAAAGAAGGGATTGTATAACCTATTGTCATAGGCAATGATACAAGATAATTATTTCTAAATCACAAATTTTATTTGGAATATAATGGAAATTTAAAATCTATTGTTTTTTCTTTTCTGTTCTTGGCCACAAATACAAAAGAGACAGAAGCTCAGTTCTCTGGTAATTCTTATCTTTATGCCAAGGTGATTGACAGTTGATAAAGGTGGGAAGTCAGAATTAGTATTAGTATTGTCTTGCAATATGGCTGATTCAGACAAATGCTTGTTTATCTTGCTTAGTTTCTGTAACATACTCATAAAAGTTTTAAGTTGAGAGGCATACAGATTATTTATATATATATATTTCATAATGCAATTTGTCTAGGTTGCAGCGATGCCCTCCCAGGCAGAGAGGCTTTCAGACATTGTTCACCGGGTTCATGCTCTGTGTTGTGTATGTCTTTCCCTAACCCAGGATGAAATGGGCTGCCCAGATGATCCTACATTTCACATTTCTTGCCCATTCTAAACACTTTTGGGCTATTCCTTTCAGCTGACTCTTTTGTTTCTTTTTAAATGTCTCACGTTAGTGTGTTTTTCACTTCTTTTGATTGCAGACAGTTTTACTGCTGCCTGGATCTTGCTGATAAGCAAAATTCTTGTGTCCAAGAATTCTTCCTGGAAGCCTAAATTTTCCCTTGTAATTTTGCTCTTATTTTTCTAAACAAAACAAAATCATTCCATACCTATATGCTCCAATCTGGAGGTATGTTAATATATTTCTAGTTCAGGAAGATAGTTGACTGCCAGCCATGAATATTTGAACAGAAATAATGTAAGAAGCACAACTTCAAATGTAGTGATCAGTTACTTGTAGCCACAACTTTTTGTATTATATTCTGCAGTTGAATGCTTGTGTATTCTCTTGTGTTCTCTGATTTACCACATCACACAGACTTGTTTCTGAATGGTTACTGGTTGTGTTTGGTTATGGCTCATGTAATCGAGCAACTGTCTTCTTGGAGAAGAGTGGGACAGACCACGTTCTTGTTTATGTCTTTACCACTTTACTAAAGATAGTGAAGCTGTGATTTTAGTGACATGAGGCCAGCTAATGAAAGCAGGTTTGACCTTATGAACTTGAAGTATGCGCTGTAGATCTGAAATCAATTGTCCCTTTGCTTCTTCAAACCGACTTTGGACTTTGTCAATGTTAAAATTTAATTATTTATAATTGGATTTTCAGAGCTACTGAAAAGGAGATTTTATTTTAAATCCTATTTTCTAAACAGCTTTTCAGCTCATCCACAATAAAACCGTTGGCTGTAATTTTACAACTGAGAAGTTACTAATTTATGTTTGCTTAAATTTGGTCTGATTAGCTTATTTATAATTAAAGATAAGTGCTTTGCTTATAGTTGTCACTGTGTCATCCCTTCTCCCCCTGACTATTTTTTGTTTTCTACACCCAGATTTAGGTCGTTCTCGAGAGCTACAATATGTTTATGTGGATAACAACATTCACCTGAAAGGCCTCCCATCTTACCTGTATAATAAAGTCATTGGTTGCAGTGGGTAGGTATGAATTAATGCAGATGTTTTGCATACCTATTCCTTGTAAAATTTCTTACAAGTGTCTTCCTCTGGGAGACAACTGATTATTTTTTTCTGTCTGTGTGATTGACTCGGAGCTGATGTTACTTTGAGGGGATTACCTCAGCTCCCACTGCTGTTTTATTTTTGTGATAAATCTTCTGTGTTAATTGCTGACTTTCAATAATTTAGTATTAAGCCATAACAGACAGTGCAGTTATTCTGAAGTTATCTGTAGCAGTAATATAAGGCCTGAAGCTGAATCCTAGCTGCATTTAAAGGTTGGCCAAAAATGTAGGCTTCACAGAACTTCCAGAACTAAAGATGGAACAAAATATTTTTTCATGTGTTGCAGCATCTGTCTAGTTCATAAGTTCTCACATTGCTGGAAGTTAGGGACCATATCTTGGAATGTCACATATGGCTCCTTCACTCATTTTACTTCCAGTATCAGCTTCTTGTAGGTCTTGGTACCTACTAACTAAAATAAGTAACTTTTTTTAGGAATTAGGGATTGACAGGTATATTTTTACACGTGGATTTTAAAAATATCCTAGGCTGTCTCATGTTTGTGGTCAGGATGTGAGGAAAAGAAGTGGTCTGTCTAGGACACTAGCTTAATTCTTTCTGCACTGACACTAGCATAAATTAGGATCAGCGCCGCTGATGAATGGAGCCTTACTGGTGTAAAACTGATCAGAAGAGGATTGTCCCCATTACCATCTAATTATAAATTTCTGGTATGCTTGCTCTCAGCAAATCTTGCATTAAATATAAATTCCCTCTCTCCAGCTTGCACTCCACTGCAATATGCGAGATGCTGAGTCTTGGCATTTTAAGGTTTTTCTAATATTCTCATGTCAGCTGGTTGTGTGATATTTAAATACTTGCAGTTGGACTGTAGTTCTGCTGAACTGTGTGCACTCCCAAGCTTCTACTAATTTTGTTTTTCAGGAAAAATAATTTCTAGCTGTTGTTCTTTCAGAACTGATTGTACATTGTAAGCCAGGCATTAAATTGACCCTAAAGGTGTGTCACATATGGCTCCTTCACTCATTTTACTTCCAGTATCAGCTTCTTGTAGGTCTTGGTACCTACTAACTAAAATA